>CABHPR010157291.1:0-40854 GCA_902168415.1 Peromyscus melanophrys | reverse complement strand
AAAAAATTAAAAAAAAGAAAGGTGTGGTTCAATGAATACCTCTCTGGAGATCAAAAGTTCTACTTGCAAATAAAATGTCTAAACTATCATTGTAGGCATTCAAATGCAAACATTATATAGAAATAAAAATTATAAATAGGGACCACAATATCCCAACAGATTTCTGCCTTTGCTTCCAGAATTATGTGGATTTCTCTTATCATCAGAAATAGATTTTATAATATGCCAGCCATGTGGCTCTAACTAAGCAGTTGCAAAAGACATGGTTATTATTATTCTTTTTTATTGTTCAGAGGTGTTCTCAATAAATAGATCCAATGCTTCAATGGGTGGAAAAGGAAATCATATTATATCATATCAGAGTAAAGTGTCTCCTCTCTCTCTCTCTCTCTCTCTCTCTCTCTCTCTCTCTCTCTCTCTCCCCTCTCCTCTCCTCTCCTCTTTCTCTCTGCCTAGTCTTCCAGTTGCTAGATAGATAGTCACTACAGTTTTCAGTTTTATGTTATCAAATGACTGTGTATGGAAAAAATTAATTAAAGCAACAATCATTAGCTATTTATACTTCAGTGATGCGGGCATGAGCCCATAGTGTCCCACAAAGAACTGTCAAAATGTTTTCTCCAATACAGCCACCTTCCTCTTCTTCCTCCTCCTCCCTCTCTTCTGTTTATTCATTATGTTAAACATTCTTTCAGTCTACTCACTCCAAGGTGATGAGATATGTGAGTGATAACATAAATTATGTTCATTTATAAATTCCTTAAACTTCTATTAACATAATCTTATAAAATATACAAAATGGTCAGTGATATATACCATGGCAAAAAAATTAGAGCTTAAAGCACAGTTTAATTCATTTTATTATGATGTTGGAGAAAGAATGCTGTGATACAGAACATTGGGAAGAGATGATGAGAATTGCTACTTGATTCATTTCACAATTAGACTAACAAGTCCCATCTTAGTGATGCTTAGTAGGAGAGTTATTGTCTTTTGTATTTTTTTTCAAGGAAACTCAGCAAGATCTGTAGAAGCACAGATCACTTTCAATATCAAAATCACTTTTACAGGGCTAGTGAGACAGCTCAAAGAGTAAAAACACCACTGCCAAGCTTGATTTGATATCTGAGTTCAGTCTTTCTGAATGCATGTGGTGGAGTAAGGGAATCGACTGACTGACACAAGTTGTCTGCTGACCACATGCACATCCTGACAAACGAATGCACACACACACACACACACACACACACACACACACACAATCACAAATGCACGCACATGCTTAGGTGCATGCGCACATGAACACAGAATTAGTCAGTGACATCTGATAAGCTTCTACTTGCAGGAGTTGATGATTAACACTGAGGCCCACAACTGGCCATGGTACAGTGAATAAGAGACTGCACAACACTCAGTCCTCAATGAGTACATATACCACAGTCCCCTTCTTAAGGCTGAGGAATCACTGCAGAAGAGGGGTCAGAAAAAAAGTGTAAGAGACAAAGACAATAGATGAATACAAGGAAATATTTTCTTCTGCTGGACACTTCAGGGCAGCTGCACAGATGATGAATTCACAGTGGCTGTGATAGTGTGAACAAGACATGTGCAAGCCCAAGCCATAGCAAGGAACTATGATAATTTTAACTTTTGGAAGGAGAGACAGTTTTCTCCAAGAATGTAGCCTCTGGTGAGTTGACCACACTCCAGGGGAAGGCCGCATATCCAAGAATATTTGAACGATACAAATTGATCTTGATAAGATTTTTGATTTTTAGGAGACAAAGTTAGGTGAGTAAAGAAGAGAGAAGATCCAGGAAGACTTGGATGAAGGGGTGAATATGATCAAAATAAATTAAATTAAACCCTTGAAGAACTAATGAATATTTAAAAGTAAATAAATAATAAAATCATAATAAACCATAGGCTTCTAAACAGAGATTCCATGAAAAGATTCATTTCAGCATCCACCACCTGGAATTTTTCTAATATTCCCAAGAAAGGTCAGCTTTTCAAAGAAAAATATAATACCCTTCTAGGATGTGTGATTCAAGGTATCTGGCATGAAATAGCTGAAATCAAATGCAAGTATAATAACTCATCTAAGATTAACAGTCAGAGTTTCTAGAGGAAACCAGAGTCATGAATTGAAGTACACACAAATTTACATGGTGTGTGAATCAAACAGATTTAAGGCTGTACATCTCAAAAAAAAAAAAAAAAAGCACATAATCTCAAGTAGTCTATGTTTGACGTAATCCATAGGGAGGTTCTGGATTCTAACAGTTCTTACTATATTGGTCCATTTCTACCAATGTCAAGAAAGTATATTTCAGTGACACCCCTAGAGCCAGAGCAATGACCACGTAATGGGTTCACATACCTGGGGGACCTAGAGTGGCAAAGACCTTGATAATAAGGCTTGGTCACCTATGCTCATCTATGCAATCTATCAGAGGAGATTGAATGATGCTGCTCTGGATCTCTGAATGTCAGAATCAGCTTACCATGCTGTCGAATTGTCATTGCATGATCTAGGTGATGCTCTCTCCTCCTCATATTACTTCCAAGGTGACATTTGCAGGTCTGTAAGCAGAGAATGAAGTGGATCATTAGTGTGTTTAATTGTTTTTTCTTCAGGAGTCTCAGGCTGTCTTTCACTGGATAATTTCTGTGTAGGACCTCAAGCTCAGTTCTGAAAACTACTAAGGGCTACTATACTTTCATTGTCATGTTGATTCATTAATTAACTTTTACTTTTAAACATTAGTTCCTCATTGACTGTTCTATCTTCTCCTCGTATCTCATACCATGCCTTATTGTTCTTATTGATAGGTCTTCTGAGGACATCAGTCCAATCTTTATACCATGATGGTATTCCACACTTCTTGCTTTTCATATTTAAGAGTTGCCAGGGGTCTGAAAGGATCTTGACATCAATGACCAGATGACTATTGTTCCTGGACCATGGAGATGATAGTTATCTTCTCAATGACACTAGGGCCTCACACGAGAGCACTATGTATTGTTGACAGACATTTTTTCCCAACCACCAGTTCCCAAGTAACCACCTCAGAGGCTGGATATGAATTATCAATGCTTGGCCAATAGCTCAGACTTGCTACTAGCTAACTCTTGCACGTAAATTAACCATAATTCCTATCTATGCTCAGCCATGTGGCTTGGTGCTTTTTTCTCAGAACAGCATTCTCATCTTGCTTCTGTGTGTTTGCTGGTGACTCTCTGACTCTGCCCTTCCTCTTCCCAGAATTTTCCTAGTCTGGTTTTCATGCTCAGTCTCTTCCTGCCCACATATGGGCCAATCAGCTTTTTATTAACCAATGAGAGTAATACAAATTTATTGTTTCATAGCAATGTATCTCTTCATTTGATGGATTGAGCATCACCTGGCACTCTTCTGGAATTCACAATGAGCTGTCAGTTTTCCAGTCTTCTGCAGTATACTTTTACTTTATACACATTTGTCTACACCTTTGATTCCACCAACAAGGGTCTACCATTGAATTCAGAGTTGTATTTCTATGCTTTTATGAGTTCTCCCAAAAACATATTAAATTAGGCCCCCAGGATGTTTTCAGGATATGTTATATGACAGAAGAAATGCCCCTATATCGACAAATTTTTCCTTAATATCTCTAGTCCTTGTCCTAGCACCAAGGTGTGATATCTACAAGCAAAATTGCCATTGTGCACTATTTACGTAGAACATTTCATTCAATGGGCATCAAATAAGTAATCTGCAGCTACAACTGATAATTAAAACTCTAATATCCCATACAGCAGCACCACATAAATTAATGTTAGGTTGAAGCTTTTTGTGTGTTAACTCAAAAGCCTATTCAAAATTCTGTTCGGTATTCAAAAATTAATTGTCATTCTTTACAGCTGCATGTTCAGAAGTCTATTTGCAAATCTCTGAAATTGGCTTATTTTATAACTTTCTGTTTATAAACCTGGAAATTTCGGATAATTACTTTCAAAGGACCAATGAATAATTATGGCTCTGTTTGCACATTTTATTAAGCGCTGTCAAATATTTCAACCACATTTGTATATTTCATTATGTGAATTTCCTATTCTTGGTAAATTTCATTGTGTGATGGTGAATGACACCTTCTAGGTCATTGTACTAAATGGTTACCAAAAACTAAATGAACTTTGTAATTCCTATAACTATAGCTATCTTAGGTATTCTACAGGGTGCAGAAACAATCAGATTTCAACTTAAAATCACAAAATTATATACATTTTTTCATTATCAATTCTATACATTAAGTTAGATTTACAAAGCTGTCCTACTACTGTATCAGATTCCATTAACATTTATAAATGTATGTGATGACAAATATTTATAGCATGTCTTCTGAAAATTAAAACACTAATGTTCCTTGGAATCAAAGGAGAAAGATGTGACAGTGGATAAATTGTTAGTTAAAAAAAAAAACAAGATAAGAGGAGTTGGAAGGCATGAAGGTAATGAGCTGACTATCATCAAGGTTCATATTTCCCATGTATGAAAATGTCACAATAAATCATAGTCTCTTGAGAAATTACTATACACTACAAAAGAAAACTACAGTGATGTTAATGATTTTTTAATTATGCTGTATTTAATTTTAATAATAGGAAAGTTCAAACACATATACCCATTAAGGGAGTTAATGATAGTTTCAGTTAACTGAGACCAGGTCATATCTTGAACAAAGGATGGAACTGTTGATCTGTGGAGAGATTTGTCTCAAAACCTGAAGTGTCTGGTTGAGCCTTCTTTTCAATATTCTATGTCATTGGCCTCGATCTTCAAATGTACTTAGTCTTACCTAGCCCAGCTATCATTGCTTTATTTGTTTATTTTATTAAATCCACTTGTGTGTGTGTGTGTGTGTGTGTGTGTGTGTGTGTGTGTGTGTATGCATACACAAACATGTGCACATGACATGTGAGTATGTGGAGGTCAGAGGACAACTTGAAGAAGTCAGATCTCTCTATCCAAGACGTGGTTCCCAATGGTTTAGTATCAAGTACATTCACTCTCTGAGCAATAGTGTCAGCTCTAAAAGTCCCCCTCACCTGTGTGTGTGTGTGTGTGTGTGTGTGTGTATGTGTGTGTGTGTGTGTGTGTGTGTGTGTGTGTGTGTGTGTAATCATATCATAGCACACTTGTGGCATCAAGAGGACTATTTTTATAGTGTTGCTACTCTCCCTTCTCCATTTACATGTGTTCCAGGGATCAAACTTAGGTTCTCAAGCTTGAGTAACAAGTGCTTTAACCTCTGAGCCTTCTTGCCAACCCCCAAAAGCTTTTGCATATTATAGAATCCTAGGTGATATATATGCTTGTTTGTGTTTAAGCTAAAGACTTTGATTAGGTTTGAGTCATCTGCATTTTCCTATGTCCTAAGACCACTCAGCTTTTTTCTTATATGCTAAGTTATTCTAAGTGAATTTTGGATACTTCACATGGATTTCTTTGACTGTGAATACAATTTACAAAGTCCTTCTACTGACAAAGAAGCATTACAATATACTATTTCAGAAAGAGAAAGCAGGGATTTCTTGATTTTTCTGAAAATCTTGCCCCTATAAATTCTTCTTATCATCCGTCCATTCATTTACCCACTGAACATTTACCAAACCCCTCACTGCCATGAAATGCCTTTTCTCAGAATGAAATCAAGTAACTGAGAATTTATTGCCTCTTGTTCAGGAGAAACATGTCAGAAAAGAAGCAGCCCCAGTTTTCAGGTCTACATGATAAGAATAGCAATGAATATACAACTCTGCCCAAGGCTGAGCACACAGTCAATCTTGAATAAATGGTAGTGTGGGTACCACCCTAGAGCACTTCACACAGGATAGAGCACTGTATTGTGGAGTAGTACTGGAGAGGTGGACATGCAAATCACCTTTCTTCTAATGAACATTCAGGAATGTGCATTACTTGTTTGACAATGGTATTTGCTTGCCAATGAGAATGAATGGGGAACATTTAACACTGGGTTGCTGCAGTTTCTTGAAAGACAGGAAAGCCAGAAGCACCCTTGAGTTCAGCTATCACATGAAACAAAACAAACAGAACCTTAGTATCCATCAGACATCCACTAGAACTCAGCACTAATCTAGATGCTGAGCATAAAGAAATGAACAAAACAGACTGACAAAATCCTTCCTGTTGGGGAGTTTGAAATCTCACAGCTGCAATCTCCAGAACATGGGACTAGAAGAAGGAAGACTTTTTAAAACCCTGATGATTTTTAAAAGAGGATTTCTCATGTTAGTAATCTCAGACTTCAGAAGGGGAGTCATCAGTAGTCATGTATCCTAATGTTGAACAGTGTGCTGTCTGAGCATCCTGTATGTTTTTTTTTTCTTTTAATTTCTTTTTTTTTCTTATTTAGCAATCTCAGGTTCTATACATTTTGCATGAAGAAAGCTCTTGGTTTCTTGTTGCCCAATTCTAAGGTTTCCTCATAACTTCAGAACTATTTCTTCTATAAGTGAGATAATGGATTAGGGTATATAGCATAAGCTGATAACACACTGAAATCTGAACTGAGGTGTACTTATCAATTTCTATGTTAATATTGACTGCAATTTTCGACATCTTTAACCTATTGTCCTTGAATACTTTACATTTTCTCTAAAGATTTTTATGCAAAGGGTTAACAATGGATAACACAAACAGACTATTTTAATTGGTTGATTTAATAATTTAATATGACTTGAGATTTCTTTCTACTCAGTTAAGAGGGTCACCTCCTCTATTTGGGCCCTACACATTCAGTCTCCCCTCAATTTCCTTGGTAAATAGTGCTGTTAGAGTTGTCACAAGCATGACATATACATGGCTGAGCACTCAGCAGGACAGCTTTGGCGACTCTGTTTTGCTAGAAATTCCACATTGCTTAGATATTATGAATGTCATTTATTTGGCATTTCCCTTTTTAAATTTTGTGATTTATATGATGAGCTCCCACTGACTTTCCTTGAATGATTTTAAATTTCAAATTTAATCCAGTCAAGAAATTATCACAAAGATTTGTCAGAAACTCTACATGAAAGATTTGTCTTGCTGCACTGGAGGTAAAAGTTTCTAGAATTTACAGTGTTAATAGTGGAAATATAACTCTGAAATGCTAAGCAGGTTTTTTAATTTTGAGTTTAATCCTCTAAGTGAATTAAATTGATGTGGTCTTGGCCAAAACGTTTCATGAATGCTAATGAAAGCATTTTAAAATCTCCCCAAACTAAAAACATGATTGCCAATCAACAGGTGAGGAGATACACAAAACAGTGTGTGTGTGTGTGTGTGTGTGTGTGTGTGTGTGTGTGTGTGCCTTTGTGTGTGTGCATATGTGTGCATTTGTGTGTCCTAACAGCAAAATAGTAACCAAGAAAATCAATTATTGTTATACACACACTATGGAGGAATTCCACAAACATTATATTAAGTAAAAGTAGCAAGAGAAAAACACAGCACATACTGATTCAATCTAAAATGCAAAATTGATCTCCAGTGACAGAGAACAAATTAGTGGTTGCCTAGGGCAAGATATTCAGAGAGGAAGTTAAATTGTTAAGGAATATGGGGTCGTTGGGGGGCAGTGTAAATGTTCTCCTCTTGATTGCAGTGAGGATTTTTGTTGGTGTGTATCCACAACTGACAGGACTTCCCAGAGTGCCCAGGTCACATGACTATATTCATTATATAAAATCATTCCTTAGCAAACTTGATAAGGAAAATAACTTCTAGAGAGAAAAGGAGAAGTAGACAGTATCAGACATAAGCCAACATAATAAAGTTTAATATTACAGTTACCTTCAACATTTTGTTCCCAAATTCACTACAATTATTCAGAAAGATGGTGGAACGGGAATTTATTACCCAGAAACCTTACTGAAATGCTCCCATCTTACATGCTCACCCTTGGCATTTTAAATTTCACACATGAAGAAATTAAGGTTGTCATATTGCCACCTACTTCACTGCACTAACTCCTGTTCCCGAGGTTCAGAGGAGAAGCGTCACCATAGGCTCATTATTTATTTTGACGCTTATCCAAAACTGGCTTTCCTTTCCTGTTTGGAAAGGTCAGGAACCTTTAAGAGGAAGAGATGTGCCAGAAAAAGTTAACTCACTGGGGGTGGGTTTTGAGGTTTGATTGTTCTGTTTCCCAGTCCCTTGGTGGAATCTAAGAACCCCCTCCTAATAGTTGTGCTCTGAACTCCACACACATTCTGTGGCTTGTACGTGCATACACACACACACACACACACACACACACACACACACACACACACAGAAGAAATAAAATACATTTAAAAGATCTGTTGATACCCTTATCTTCCTTCCTTTCCTTTCCTTCTTTCTTTCTCTCTTTCATTCATTCATTTTTTTCTTTCTCGCTTTTCTGTTAATTCACGGCTAGTACAATAAGGCAAGATAAAGAAACACAATGGCACATATGGGAAAGGAAATGGATGAAAGACAGGATCCCATACAAGAAGGCCTCTTAAAATCCCAGTAGGAAATGCTTCAGTCTAATAAACACTGTAGCAAAGTAGCGAGATACAATATTAATATGCTAATAATTAACAAATACATCAAGAACACAATACCATTCACAACATTCTCAAAAAAAAAAAAAAAACCAACAACTAAAAACAAACCTGTCCAAGGAGATGAAAAAAAAATCTACACAATAAAAATTGCAACATGCTAAAGTAAGAAATTGAAGGTACTAGACACCAGAAGATGGAAAGACTTCCCTTACCTATGGGTCAGCAAATTAATATTGTTAAAATGGCTGCATTATCAAAAGTATGATTCACTCCAATGCTCATCACAGATTTTATTTTTTTTTTAATCCTGAAACCTGTATGGAAGCATCAAAGACCCAGAAAAACTGAAGCAATCCTTAACAAACAGAAAATACTGGGCATCTCAATCCTGGATCTTAAGTTTCAATCTGGGTTCTTAAGTTAACAAACTCCCAAGGCAATGGCATGAAACTGGATAAACAGATCACTGGATATAATACAGGACCCAGAAATAAACCCATACAACTACAATCACTTCAAAAATAGGCTAATAATTCGATGGAGAATGGGGAGGAGAATAGGGAAGGGCTTAAAAGGAAGAAGGGGAAAAGAGAAATATTGTAATTAGGTTATAATCTCAAAATTTAAAAAGGGAGCCAAAACATTCATTAAATTAAGTACAGCTTCTTTAAAAATTAGAAATACCCAAAGAAATCTAAGTCAGAATGCAATAGAGATAACTGTCTGCCTATCTTATGGCCACACTCATGATAGTCAAGTTACTGAATGAGCCTAAATACTCATTAAGACATAAAGAAAATACATTCAAAACATACAATGAAGTTCTAGTCAACCACAAAGAAGAGTGAAATCATCTTGTTTGCATAAAAATGGACCGAAGTGAAGATTATCTTTTTAAGCCTGTTCAGCTGGACACTCCACTTGGCCCCACCCCTTCCTCTCCAGACCCTGTCTCCTCAGAAAGATCACCAAAAGTCCAGGCTCCTCCCCTGAAGCTCAAGACCATGCCTACATGGTATTTAAGTCCTTGCCTCTAGACCAGCAATGTGATTTCTCCTGCCCCCTCCCTCTGCCTTACCTCTGGGGGCTGGAAAGTCACTGAGAGTGAGAGTGCTTGGCCCAATAAACCTGGTCTTTTTAATTCAGCTTGATCTGGTTCACCGGCAGAGAAACCTATTATCAGGGTACGAAAAACCTATCAAAACCAAACTTAGAAAGACAACTGTCACTCCTTTTCTCTTATATATAGGATCTGGGTGAAATGAGAAAGTGGAGATGGTATCTGAAAGGAGACTCTTTGAGAAGATGAAGGGGACTAGAAGAGGAGGGATGACAAGAGACAGTGTTTGAGTGAATGTGATCAAAATTTGTGACATATGATGTGCATGCATGGCTGGGCCACAGTAGAGCTCCTTTCTTTTGCCCAATTACTACATACTATCAAAACAGCACCCAATGAAGAAATGTGGTGTTTGAACTGCCATCCACATTAAAATCTTGCAAAAATATCAATTGAGGGGACTATCTGCAAGTGCTGCTGAGGGCGATGTTTATTCAGATTCTGCCTGACAGGCTTACCTTCCTATCTACATTAGGTCCTTGTTAAAATGTGACTTTCTCAACAAAACATTGTTGACCTTCTAGTTAAAACTGACTCAAACTTACACACAACACACACATGCACATACATACACACATGTGCACACACACACACACAGGGAAGAGACAGAGAGACAGAGAAGAAGGAAGGAGAGAGAGAGGGGAGAGAGGGGAAAGAGAGACAGAGGTAGAGACAGAGAGAGAAACACTCACAATCATCTTTCTAAGTTTTGAGCTTTGTGCATCATATAAAAAAATATGTTTAGTCCACAAGCAACAGCTCATTCAGCAAAGGATGTGGAGCAAGGGGAACACTCCTCCATTGCTGGTGAGTGTGCAAACTCATACATTCACTTTGGCAATTTCTCAGAAAACTTGGAATCAACTTATCATAAGACCTAGCTATACCATTCTTGGGCATATACCCAAAGGATACTCAATCATGCCACAATGACAACTATGTTCACAGCAGCTTTATTTGTAATAACCAGAACTTAGAAACAACTGAGATGTCCCTCAATGTAGGAATGGATTTAAAAAAAAAATGTGGTACAATGGAATGTTACTCAGCTGTTAAAAGCAATGACATCAGGAAATTTGAAGGCAAATGAATGGAATGAGAAAAAATCATCCTGAGTGAGAGAATATAAAGAATAACTATGCTACAATCCACAGACCCAGAGAGACTAGGTAACAAGGAAAGTTCATGGGATGATACCCAGATATCCCTGGGAAGGGGAAATAAAAGGTTTTGTGAGTGGACTAAGGGAAGGTGGAGAAAGGAACATGAATGACCAGGTTGGTGGAGGGAGAGAGTACTGAAAGAGACTACTGGAAAGAGGGCCATTTCAGGGTCAGGCAAAAACTTGGCATGAGGGAACTGACAAGGAAGACCACAGCTTAGACTCCTAGCAATAGCAAACACATAGCCTGAACTGGTCATCTCCTGTGACCAGATTGGTGCCTAGCACAATTGTCATCAGAGAGGCTTCATTCTGAAACTGATGAAAATAGATACACATCTATAGTCAAACATTAGGCAGAGTTTGGGGAATCCTGAAGAAGGGAAGAAAGGATTATAGAAGCCATGGGGGTCAAGGACACCCAAGAAAGTCACAGACTCAACTAACCTGGACTCAAAGGGGCTCACAGGGACTGAACTGACAAACAGGGAGTCTGCATGGAACTGACCTAGGTACTTCTGCATATATGTTACAGTTGTGTAGCTTGGTCTCTTTGTGGGACTCCTAACAGTGGGAACAGGGGTTGTCTCTGATTCTTTTACAGGCTTTTGGGACCCTACTCTTCATACTGGGTGGCCAGGCCCAGCGTTAATACATGAGAAGTGCTTAGTCAGTGAAACTTGATACGCCATGATTTGTTGATATCCATGGGAGGCCTGCCCTTTCCTGAATAGAAATGGAGGAAGAGTAGATTTGGGGGGTGGTGAGGACAGAGTGGGTGGGGGAATAGACTGGGAGGAGAGAAGGGAGGGGAAACTGAGGCCAGGGTGTAAAATAAATAAAGTTATTTAAAAAATACATTTGGTCACAAATATCTTTCCATTGTTATTAAATACTGTAAATAGAAACATCATCCCCCAAAAATAAATGAATAAAAATATAAGCAGCAGTCCTTAAAACTATTCCAATGGGGGACTGGAGAGATGTCTGTGTGGTTAAGAATGCTTGCTGCATAATCATGAGGACCAGGGTTCAGATCCAGCACTCCTTAACAAGCCATGTATAAAATAAATAAATATAAAATAGGCATGTAAACAAATATCTGATGATACATGCAATGTTTTCTTAGGAATGAGGAAGTAATAGGTTAAAGAAGAGATTAGGTGCAAGAAGGGAATCTCATTTTCTACATTATGTATTCTATAATGTTTGAATATTTTATAACAAGAGTATATTGCTTTTATAAATCAACAACGATAACAAAATACCCCTAGCAGAAAGATTATCAAAGCCAAATAAATCTATTTGTTGCCTCTTTATGAAATACTCTAAATTTTATTGACATTCATCAATGGCATCTCTATTTCTGATTTGAAAAAGTATTTTCTTTAGAGTCAACCCTTGTATTTAAGTATATTTATATCTATTATATATATTAGATATACCCATGTTTCACAGTTCTCTATTCATTAATTTTTTTGTTGATAAGAAAACACAATAATTTAATTTTTTGGTCCTAAGAACTGAATTCCCCATGGTTTAATTAATACTATTACAGGATTAGAATACAATTTTACAATGAACTCAGGGGATGCCATTTAAAATCATTTTTAATTCATCTGTACTTAAAAATAAAGTAAGAGACTGATTTGCGATACAAAGAACAAGCTAATCTTAAAGTCAGAGGTTAATCCAGGATTATGTATCCTAATGGTTTTGCGGTAATTTCATCATTGGAAGGCAATGACTTAAATGTTATTTCCATGTTTGCTTAAACAGTCTCTCACTAGAGCAATTCACTGAAATTTAATTACAGCCCAGATGGGAATGCTCCTGCCAGGATGTTTGGAAAGCTGGGATCATCAATGCTCATTCTAAACCGCAATGCCACTCCAGATGAACACCCATGGAGACAGTGGAAAAAGAAGAACTTGCATGAAAAGAGACACCGAGTTACTGGATTACACAGATAACAGCAGCTCTATGAAAATTTCTGGTTGAAATAACTGTCTAGCTCCAGGGTTCTCAACCAGTGGGTTGAAACCCCTTTGGGGATTGAACAACTCTTTCAAAAGTGTCACCTAAGACCATGGGAAAGCACAACTATTTAGATTAAAAGTCATAACAGAAGGAAATTACAATCATGAAGTAGCAACTAAAATAATTCTATGGCTGGGGTCACCACACAAGGGGAACTGCATTAAAGGGTCACAGCATTAGGAAGGTTGAGAACTAAGGGTCTAGCTGAAAAGAATTCACCTTTCACTTGGAAATGACATCATTCTAGAGTTTCCAGTGTGTCTGGAGTTCCTGCATTCAGAAGCTTGATGTCATCAGCCCTTGTGTGTGGTGGGAAAGGGGGGGGGCGGGGCGGTTGTTCTTGTTGTTTGATTTGTTTTGGTTTTGGTTAAAAAAAAAAAAACTTACTAGTACAGTAGAAAGTCTCATTGACCTGCTTAGTGAAAAGCACAATTTAAAGCAAATTGTATATTGAAAAGTATCACTGAAATATTTTTAAGTAGCCTGTCCTATTTTACTAAATAAAATAACCTGGAGCCACTAAATTAAAATAATGGTTTTAAGTTTCATACCGTAGATTTTTTTTATTTTATTGATTTTATTAAAACTATTCCAAAGCTCGCTCAGTGTAATCAGTATCTTTAAACCTATGTATAGTTCAACCCCAATTAAAGCATATCTTGAATTACTTAGTGGCTTTTCCAATTATGTGTGCCTTGAATTTGAGAATTCAACATTAATCATTTTAGTTGATATACACTAATAAATGAAACAGACTCTAGGGTATCATTGTCCAATGGCATTCATTTCTACTAGCTGAAATTTTCTTTTCATTGTGTTACCCTGGAATTGAGGCACATATTTTTTAGGATCTGAGGGAAGTTATACCATCTATGTTAGAATGTTTTAATGATCATAAATAAATTCATGACTTCAAGGTTTTCAATTTTGACAACATGCTTTCGTTTTCTACTCTGATATCATACAGAAGAAAACTGATTATATTTATATAAACAGTTTCTGTACTCATCTACTATCAAGCCAATTGATAAACTTTTCCCGCTTCAATACCTGGTGCATTGGTATACATTGAACAACAAGCGACAGAGGACATCCAAGGAGAAAGCTCTAGTATGTAGCATATTTCTTCCTATCCCACCCCCCACCAGACCACTTAAAGCTGCTAACGTGACATCCTTGAACACAGATCCAAAGAATAGAGTTGGCACTTTGTAGATGGTATGAGATAACACTGACTTCAATCAAGTGAAACCTGTACCTGAATCAATTTCTTTCTTCAAAGGACTTTTGCTTCCTTGGTTAGTGTTGCCCCAAGACATTTTATATTATTTATGGCTATTGTGAAGGGTGTTGTTTCCCTGATTTCCCTTCATCTTTTGTATATAGGAGAGTCTCTGATTTTTTGTTGTTCTTGTTGTTACTCTTGTATCCAGCTACTTCACTAAACGTGTTTATCAGCTGTAGGAGTTCCCTAGTAGAAATTTTTGGGTCCCTTATGCATACTGCATACAATCATGCCATCTGCAAATAGTAATTTGAATTCTTCCTTTCTAACTTGTATCCA
This sequence comes from Peromyscus melanophrys, assembly GCA_902168415.1. Lineage (NCBI taxonomy): Eukaryota > Metazoa > Chordata > Mammalia > Rodentia > Cricetidae > Peromyscus > Peromyscus melanophrys. The sequence goes on along the minus strand of CABHPR010157291.1, from coordinate 26,385 downwards.
CTTGATCTCTTTTCATTTTCTTATTGCTCTAGCTAGAACTACAAGTACTATATTGAATAGATATGGAGAGCGTGGACAGCCTCATCGTGGTCCTGATTTTAGTGGGATTGCTTTTAGGTCCATTTGGTTCATAGTGTCTATTAGTTCCAGTATTTCTCTATTTAGTTTTTATCCGGATGATCTGTCCATTGGTGAGAGTGAGGCATTGAAGTCTTCCAATATTAATGTTGAGGTTTGGTGTGTGATTTGAGCTTTAGTAATTTTTATTTACAAATGTGGGAGCCATTGTGTTTGGGACATAGATGTTAAGAATTGAGTCAAAATCTTGGTGGATTTTTTCTTTGATAAGTATGAAGTATCTTTCCACATCTCTTTTGATTAATTTTAGTTGGAAATCTGTTTTGTTTAGATATTAGAATAGCTGTACCACCTTCCTTCTTGGGTCCATTTGCTTAGAAAATCTTTTTCCAACCCTTTACTCTGAGGTAATACCTATCTTTGATGTTGAGGTGTGTTTCTTGTATGAAGCAGAAGGATGAATCCTGTTTTTGCATCCATCCAGTTAGTCTGTATCTTATTATTGGGGAATTGAGTCCAATGTTATTGAGAGGTATCAATGAACATTGATTATTAATTCCTGTTATTATGTTGGTGGTAGTGGTAGTGGTAGTGCATGTTTGGATGGGGATGTTTCCCTTCTTTTGGTTTTGCTGGTGTAAGATTATTTACTTTCTGTGTTTTTATGGGTGTAGTTAGAGTTTTCCTTCTAATATCCTCTATAGAGCTGGATTTGTGCATATATATGATTCAAAAATGGACTTTGTCCTGAAATATTTTGTTTTCTCCATTTATGATGACTGAAAGTTTTTGTTGGGCATACTAGTCTGGGCTGGCATCTATGATCTCCTGGAGTCTGCAAGACATCTGTCCAGGCCCTTCTGGCTTTTACAGTCTCTGTTATGAAGTGGGGTGTAATTCTAATGGGTCTACCTTTATAGCTTACTTGGCCTTTTTTCCCTTGCAGCTTTTAATATTCTTTCTTTGTTCTGTATGTTTACTGTTTTGATTATTACGTGGTGGAGGTGCTTTCTTTTCTGGACCTATTACGTGGTGGAGGTGCTTTCTTTTCTGGACTAATCTATTTGGTGTTCTGTAAGCTTCTTGTACCATTATAGGCATCAAAATAGAACAGATTTTGAGGGTGGACTGGGTGTGGGTGGAGATGGGAACAGGAGGAAATGGGTAGGGGATGGAAAGAGAGAGTCATGGAGAGACAACTGGAATTGGGGGGGGGGGTGCATTTGGAAGTGAGGTCGAAACCTAGTTCAATGGAAACTCCCAGGAATCTTTAGAAGATGACCATAGTTAAAACTCCTAGAAATGGGGGATACAGAGCTTGAATTAGCCATCTTCTGTAACCAGGCAAGGCCTCCAGTGGAGGCATTGAGAAACCAACCCAGCTACAAAACCTTTGACCTACAATTTGTCCTGCCTGCAGGATGTGCTGTGGTAAAGGCTGCACAGTACTTGTGGGAGTTGCCAACCAGTGATTTGTCCAACTTGAGACCCATGTCACAAGAGTGAGCCCAGGCCTGACCCTACCTGGAGAGCCAGGAACCAGAGGATGCATGGCCAAGAGACGTAGTATAGAACCAAATACAAACAGTAAATAAAAAAATTAATTAAAATTAAAAAAATAAGAAAGTCAATGGAATGATTCCTAATGATTCTCTACTATACTTGTAGATGGGAGCCTAGCATAATTATCATGAGAGAAGTAACTAATGGGAGCAGATGCAGAGACCCACAACCCAACATTTGGTGGAACTCCAGGAACCTCCAGAAGAGGATGAGGAAGGATTGTAGGAGCCAGGGGTCAAGGACATCAACAATAAAAACCACAGAATCGACAATCATGGAGCCTCTATGGGTCTGACCTAAATCCTCTGCATGCATATTATGATTGTGTAGCTTGCTGTTCTTGTGGGACACCTAACAGTGGGAGCAGGGGCTGTCTATGGCCTTTCTTCTCCTACTAAGTTGCCTAGTCCAACCTTAATATGAGGGGATGTGCCTAGTCTTATTGCAAATTGATATGCCATGTTTGGTTGATATCACTGGGATGTCTTCCCTTTTCTGATGGGAAACAGAGGATGAATGGATCTGGGGAAAGGTGGAGCAGGGGAGAGACTGGGAAGAGAGGAGGGAGGGGAAACTGTGGTCAGGTTGTAATATGTGAGAGAAGAATAAATTTTAAAAAGACAATTAAAAAATGTATTCCCTACAATAACATCATTTTGTAGGAAGGGGCTGATAGAGTTTTTGATTATTTAATCAGTTTGTTATAAAATTTAATTATTTACTATATGGGAAGTGGATATAGTATGCTGGGGATATATAAAAGGGAGATAGCCAGACAGTAATCTCAGGGGCATGTATTGCTGGGGCTGGCCAAATGGCTGGGCAGTTAAGAACATGTACTGTCCTTGCAGAGGAAATTGAGTCTCAGTTATTAGCACCTAAGTGGGGTGGCTCACAGCCACCTCCAACTTCATCTCCAAAGACAGAGTGTACTCTTCTGACCTCTATGGACACCTGCATTCAGGGGCACATATATTTACATGGATACACAGACATACACACAACTAAAAATAATGTAAGTCTTTTTCTAGTGTTTGAATTCTTGCAAAAGCATACATATCAAATAAACCACAAAAGAAAATCAAAGAATTTCTCAGAATGGGTTTGATAACACAGGAAATAAATAACTTGGAAAAAAGTGGGAATAAAAGTGGACATCTAATGTAATTTTTACATATATTCTAAATGCTGAAGATCTTATCTAATATAATAAAAGCCCTAGACCCTGGCTTACTTTTCATAATTATGAAGTGAACTCAGTTTTTCATTGTCCTTTGAAGCTGGATGCATCTTCAAAATTTTAGGATTCAAATGATCAACGAGGAAATTGGTGGGATTTAGGGCCATTCACAAAACAAAATTTGCATCCCATTCTTCTGTCTTCTCCTGCAGTCAAAGGGGATAGGTGTTATCAGAGACCTGTGCTCCCTGTCCTTTAAAATTGAAAGAAAATGAAAGACAGTCAGAGGAGGAGGAAGTCATTGCTTTTAGGATTTGAAGGTTCTTTGGAGCTTTTTTGTTTATTTGCATTTTAAAGAACTGTTTCTAGAAATATTTCAAATATATTCATTGTACTACTGACAAGATTTGAATTAGTTCTAAAACCATAATTTGCCCTTAAACAATATTGAGTAATTGTGTTCAAAATAACCACCAATTAGCTTCCACATATTAACCCAAGAAAATTATTATAATCTTTAGTCCTTTATCTAAGTACTATAAAAAATAGCAAATTTTATCTGACATAATCTAAAGAATAGATAATGTATTCTATTATAAATGTATTCAAAACCACAGCCGTGGGTCATGTCTATGTTCTTTATTTCACAGATCATTTCTATTTTGACTTAAAGGGAAAGATGGCAATATTTTCTTCTTTATACATCCAAATCTTGTATATGTTTCCTCCAACTTCAAGATCCAATTGAGGCAGCCCACAAAGGAGTGTATTATTATTTTCACTCTCACGTTATTATTTACATAACATTTCTTTACCTAAAGGTCCTTCAAGTGATTTATAAGCAGTAATTGCCAAATACCCATAATGTGCCTTTGAGACATGTAAAGTTGAAGTTGTACTAATTAGAAATTATTATCAAACTCATTACACAGACACACCTGTATGATATAACCCTCTGTAGGCTCTGAAAAGATGTCTGGTGGAGAATGTGTGAAAGGAAAACAGTGGCTCATCTAATTGGCTGGCATGAGAGCATTTAACTTGGGATCTAGAACACATTATATAGGGATCTCTATCACGGAGCAGCATTCCTCTCTCTAAGGTCTTCTTTGTGGCATTATTTGCCTACCTCAGAAAACAAAATTAAAAGTATGAGCGTAAGTGCATGAAAAAAAAATGATTTTACCCAAAAAAAAGATTTTGGTTTTAATCAAATGATTAATTAATTAATCATTTTAAATAAATTAAATAAATAGTTTTTAAATCAAAAAGTAAATCAGAGTGCCCAAAGCTATGATTATGAAATTTTTTATAATATCACTGGAAGTATAAATCAAGGCTTGTTCTCTCCTGGGATGGAAGGGACTTTTTAACCTAATCATCATCGTGATGACTTCTCCATTCTAATGTTTAATTAGAATGACTAAGTCTTGGAAGGAGTTCAGAGATGAGTCTGCAGTGTTTGCCTTTCTTAGTTGTTCTTGCCACACTCACTGAGGGTGACATTTCTTGGTTTGGTGACTTCTTCTGTGCTACATGCCTAGTACACAGCCTCTCTCATCAAACATGAAGCCTCTCACTCTGAGTTCTGGCCACTGCATCTGGAATGCTTCTCTAAAGAATTATCAACAAATCCAAAAGTGAGTTTTTAAAATATAAGCAAATTTAATAAATGTCTAGTGATACAAAATCATGGCAAAGGAGATGTGTAGGTACAAATAACCAATATGAAATTAAAACAAGAAACATCAGCAAAAAAAATGAATTTCAAAAACTTCAAAATAAAACCAGAGAGTGCAATAATTCCAATGATAAGTAAAATGTTGGAGGAAGTAAAAGAGTTCTTAGAAAATGCAATTTATAAAGCTTAAAAGATGTAAACCCCTATATAATACTTTAAGTATTGAAGACATTAACTTGAAATTTACAGAGAGGTGAAGAAAGAGATGAAGACTGTTACTTACTAGGCATATAACTTTTTCAATCATTTCCCTGGCTTAATTTTTCCCTCTGTAACAAAGAAGTTAAGCCAGTAGTTCTCAACCTGTGTGTCAAGACCCCTTTGTTAAACCCCTATTTCCAAAAATATTCACATTATGATTCATAATGGTAGCAAACATTACAGTTATGAAGTGGCAATGAAATTAATTTTATGGTTGCAGGGTCACCACACCATGAGGAACCGTATTAAAGGGTTGCAGCCTTAGGAAAGTTGAGAACCACTGGGTTTAGCAATGCAGCATTCCACAAACAGAACTCCAGACTTAGTAATTTTTCATCAGCATTATTTTACCAGATGTGAGGAAGAAATGTTAGCTGAGTTGCCACTCTCCCAAGAACAGTTAAAGCTGATCCAGTATCCAGCTCCTTATAGGGCCATCATAATTTTGATTCAAAATGAAACAACAACAGAACAGAAAAAAAGTACATATAAGCCATTTTTTTCCATGAACATAGATTCAAGCAATTCTAAATAAATTGCTGCAAAACTACTTCAGTAAATACATGATAATCATGCTCACATAATAACTGTTGGAAACACAATGTTGAATGAACACTGGGTAATCAGTCTTTTACTCCAATCGCACCTTTGATGAAGAAAAATCATTTAATCATCTCAAAAGACATTGAAAAATAAAAAAACACTTTAATGTTGATCCAAGTTCATAAAAAGAAAACCATAGCAAACTAAGAATGGACAGGATCATTTTAAAGTCCTTCTATAAGGATGCAGAAAGAATTCAAGAGCTGGAGGATGGGCAGGAGTGTTGTGAAAAAACATCTTCCAAAATTGACATGGCTACCACAGTCATGAATTCACAACAGCTGGGATTAGCTGCACAAGAATTGCAGGAGGTCAAGCCAGCAAATACTCCAGTATAGATGGGGAGATGATTCCAGGCTTTGTCTTTTACTGAAAAGTTCATTACCCTGGATAGCTGCTGGGGGATAGAGACCCATTCTGTTTTGAGCATGTGTCTGCTGAGAGGATTTTCATGTTCCAGTAGACTGACCACACAAGGACATGTGAGTAGTACTGATTGGATTTGGTGGATTACCAAAAAGAAAGAAAGAGAGAAAGAGAAGAAATAGAAGAAAGAAAGAAAGAAAGAAAGAAAGAAAGAAAGAAAGAAAGAAAGAAAGAAAGAAAGAAAGAAAGAAAGAAAGAAAGAGGGAGGGAGGGAGGGAGGGAGGGAGGGAGGGAGGGAGGAAGGAAGGAAGGAAGGAAGGAAGGAAGGAAGGAAGGAAGGAAGGAAGGAAGAAAAGAATGTTTAATTGGGAGGTGAATTTAGGAAAACAATAAAGAATATAAAGAATGGATATGTTCATATTTTGTTATATTCATGTTTGAAATTTTCAAAAATAAAGAAAACACATTTTTTTTTTTTTTTTTTGGTTTTTCGAGACAGGGTTTCTCTGTGTAGCTTTGCGCCTTTCCTGGAGCTCACTTGGTAGCCCAGGCTGGCCTCGAACTCACAGAGATCCACCTGCCTCTGCCTCCTGAGTGCTGGGATTAAAGGCATGCGCCACCAACGCCCGGCTTAAGAAAACACATTTTAAGTACAAAAATCTTTCTATGAAGTATTTGCAGAAATCAATAGGAAATATTTTACTTAATGGTGAGCAGTAACACTCTTCATGATTCAGAATAAGATAAAAATATCTGTTCTTACAACATGAATGTTATGTGTGTGTGTGTGTGTGTGTGTGTGTGTGTATGTATGTTTGCATAATTGATTTCTTTGAGATAAGGTTTCTCTATGTAACCTTAGCTGTCCTGGAACTCACTATGCAGACAAGACCAGTCTCAAACTCACAGAGATCTGACTGCTTCTACCCTCTGATTGCTGGGATTAAAGGTGTTCCAAAAAAAATTACACAGTGACACAGGCAATCAAACTTCAGGCATAAAGACATTGTAAGAATGCAAAACAAAGCCACACACACACACACACACACACACACACACACACACACACACACACACACACATTTTCACCACGGAGCTGCTCTCATAGGTATTTTTCATTCCCTGTATCCACTGTAAATCCCCTTGCATCTCAGGTATCACCAGAGATTTTTGTCTTAAATAATTAGTTACTTTCTTATCACAAAAAAAGAGGACAAAGGTGACAAAAAGCATAACCTGGCTTCACCATACTTAACGGTCATCTCCCTCCAAGCTTATCACCTTCTCTCCCCGGAACCAGAAGAAAGTTACTGTATCTTCCTTCAACTCAGTTTCCTTATCTAGAGAATGAATCATATCTGAACTACTTGTATCTAAAAAGTTGTAGTTGGTGCGAGGGTGACATACACAAGGTGTTTGGAATATGACTTGGTATGTGTTATCTGCTACATATCAATGTCTCCCAAAGGCCAAGAGCTAAAGGATTGGTCCAAGGTGGTACTACTGGTAATGACGGAATTTTTAGGAGGCCTGGACTAATAGACTGCCCTAAGTCATTAAACACCTGCCCTGGAAGGGGCGTGTGGGACCTCTGCCTTTCCTTCCATCTGGCCGGTGATTCAAGCTTTTGCTCAGCCATGAGTTTCCACCTTGATACTCTCTGCCCCATCCTAAATCCAAAGAGATAGAGGCAACTGATCATAGAATACAACCTCCAAACCTCTGAGGCAAAATAAATGTTTTGTCTTTATAAGTTGATTGCCACAGGTATTTTGTCTTAAAAACTATAATGTTTTTAAGCACTAAAACGCTCCGTAGCTTTTATCATTATGAGTATGGAAGCCCACTGCCAAGTGACTTACCCATTGTCTCCTAAGTGAAATTGTCATCAGGTGAGAATATAATCAGCATATTGTTACTTCTGGTTGTACATCACACAAATAGGACTTCAGCTGCCAGTCCAGGTTGAGTTAAGCCAACTTCAATGGAAGCTGATCATTTCTCATAGCCATGCTTCATTAGATGAAGCTGCAGTCTGAATCCCACCTCCTGATTTTCCATCCTTCATTCCCACCTCTGATAAAAAAGATGCTCATGCAAAACTGTCCTCTCTCTTTCTCTCACAAGTTTTCTCTCACATAGGCATATAGGCATTTCCACAATATTTACAAGGCTAATAGCACACAAAACCTGACTGAGTGTATCAAGGGCAGATCACCTCCATTCCTCTGTCTCCATCACCAATTGTGTTTATTTTCTCATTTTTCATTCAGAATCTTGAGCCAAAGGCCGTGCGCGCGCGCGCGCACACACGCACACACACACACACACACATTCATACAGGTACAGAAACACACGCAGACATTTTCACCACGTGTGTGTGTATGTGTGCATGTACACATATGTATGTGTATATGTACTTCCTTAGAGAAAATTAAGGTGTACATTCACATATGCTTTACAAAATGGACACTAAGGAATATATTTAGGTAACTTTCATTCTCTAATCCTCAAAGGGGCAGATTACTCCAGATGTAAATTTGAGAGTGAGTCTTTTACAGAATACAAAGTGCTTCCAGGTTATCAATGAAAGTAAACACAGTAAAACATTATCTAGTGCTAAATCTTAACCAGTATGGCAAAATATGAAAGTTCAATGGGACAGATAGTGTTCACAATTCTTTGTGAGAAGTTGCTTGCTTTTTTTTCCAGATATGTCTCCAAAAACTTTGAAGTATGCATATACGAAGGATGAAGAGCCTCAGTGATATTTATATCTGAAATGTATTCTAGGCTTTCTTTCTGCCTGTGATGTCTTGAATTATTGAACATAAATGATTGCCTGAAGAATCAAGTGTGGTAGCAGAGGCTATGGAGTGTGGTGGTATTTTGTGTATACTCTAACAAATAAATCTTGCCTGAAGATCAGAGGGCAAAGCCAGTCACTAGTTAGTCATAAAGTTCAGGCAATTGTGGCACACACCTTTAATCTTCAATCTCAGCACTCGGGAGGCAGAGGCAGACGGATGTCTGTGAGTTCAAGGCCACCTTGGGCTATACAAGATTAATCTAGTCTAAATGAGAAACAGAGCCAGGCAGTGGTGGCACACAACTTTGATCCTAACACTTGGGATCTCATGTCTTTAGGGAAGTGGAGATAGGAAGTTATATGGCTGGGCAGAGATGAATGTAAGAGGGAGGAGACAGGAACTTGGAGCCCTTTTGGCTGAGAATTTCATCGAGGTAAGAACTAGTGGCTGGCTGCTCTGCTTCTCTGATTTCTCAGCTTTTGCCTTGATATCCGACTCTGGGTTTTTATTAATAAGACTAATTATAATTTGTGCTATATTGGAAGGAGCTACAAACTGCTCACTTCTGTTGTCCTGGTGGCCAATGGACTGCCCATGCTAGTGACATCAGGTGGTACCCTGCACTCTTTGAGAAAAGAGGAACACTGAGACTTGTTATTTGAAATTATCCTCCCTAGACTTGATGCAAACAAACAAACAAACAAAAAACTTAGGTTTCACTATAGCAATTCATGCCAAGTAAGTTCCGTTATTTGTGAGACTGGCATTGTTCCCTACACTCTCACCAGCCATGTTAGGAAGTTTCTCCATAGTTAAGAAGGGAGTCTTGTCCTGTTGGCTCCTCTGCCCTAGCACATTTTGCAAGGAACATAAGTCACCTTACATGTGCTATGTACAAGCATGAGACTTAATTATAATTCAATAGTATTTCTTCCTCAGTGCCTTTCCCCTCAGTTGTTTTTTGTCAACTGAATTTGCCAACCTGGATATGTAAAAGGCCAAGCTATTACCTACCACATGGGAGAAGGAACTTACCAAGACAAAGAGTACTTTCCGATGCACACAGGCTAGGTCTATTTTCCTCCAAAATGCTTTGACTTTTTCCCTTTTTTTTTTTTATGTCTTACTATAGCCACACCCTTTAATTCACAGGAACATGCATAGTTTACCAGGCACAAGACTTTTTAAAAACTGAGAATTATTCTAAATATATATAAGCTTAATATAACTTGATAATGAAACCTCTGGTAAAATTATTAATGTAAATTGTGTGATAGGAAAGTATTGAATTATATACTATTTCAACCTGTTTATATGCAATATGTCTTTCATATCTTATGGTAGCTGACGTTTACCTGAAATGCTGTATTTGACTCAGGTGGGAAACAAAGTGTAGAAAGTATGAAAGTGTCCTGGAGTGGTCACTAGCCTCATTTGGAAATGACAGCAATGTGTGGCAGTAGTTAATGAAATACCATAACTCTACAATTAAAATTTCATATACTGCAAGCTTACGTAAGTTACAACAAATCATTTCCACATCTAGAGCTCAGCCAGGCATCAGAGAACGAATCTTGTGCTGTTTCAAAGCATTCATGTGAGTGCTTCATCGTTACCTCTCCTCACAAAAAAAAAAAAAACATTTCCCCACAAAATAATAAATAATGTGAGAAACAAGTGTTCTATGACACATCTGTGTTTATTTTAAATGATTTACCCATTTCTGAAGAGCCAAAAAGAAAATTAAGTTTCATCGAAAGTTCTATTCGTGTTTTCCAAACCAGAATTAATAGCCTGTCAGTTCACTTACGCGTTTCTTTCAATCTGTGATTACAGAGCCGCAGATTTCTGACTTGTCTCCTCCAGTGTGGGCGGCTGATTGTGTACTGTGGTTAGCTCATATTTGTCCTCAAGGAAACTCGCCACCAGTGCCTTGTGGGCTGTTCCAGTCCAGAATCAGAGGATTCTGTCTGAGAATCTGAAAAACGGTAAAGTATCTTCCACTACACCTTCCCATGGTTTTTCTCAAAGTCACAATTATAAAAGCAGCAGGCATGCATGTTATAAAAGATGGATGAATGCATCAGACAGTCCTCTCAGATGGGATTGGTAGATGACAGATTGTGCTTAGGACATACATAAGAGGAAAAGGCATACTTTAGATAAGAGGAATGCTTAGTGTTTATTTTTGTTGTGTCAATGCATGTACGCATAAGACAAGCTAGTGACTCTAGGAATTATCAATTAGCAAATTTTGCATCTGCTAATGTCTCTATTCCTCTAGTCTCATAGTTGATTTATTTAACTTTCTTCTCATTAGGAGTTCTTAGCAAACAATATCACCATTTAACAAGGTATGCTTTTTTTTTTGTTTGTTTTTTTGTTTTTTTTGTTTTTCGAGACAAGGTTTCTCTGTGTAGCTTTGCGCCTTTCCTGGAACTCACTTGGTAGCCCAGGCTGGCCTTGAACTCACAGAGATCCGCCTGGCTCTGCCTCCCGAGTGCTGGGATTAAAGGCGTGCGCCACCACCGCCCGGCCAAGGTATGCTTTCATATGTGGCAAAGTTCTTCAGTTTGTCTCACCGTTTAGACTGTATAACACTTAATAAAAATTCCAGTATATTGCTATTATTTGACAATAGAGAATTCAGAGAGACTATACAATTTAACCTCCAGCATGAATACCCCTTGTGGTATGTATGTATGTGTGTTTGTGTATGTATGTATGTGTGTATGGGGTGGGGGTGTCTGTGTGTGTGTGTCTGTGTATGTATGTTCATGTAGTCAACATTGGGCATCTTCCTCAATAAGTCTCCATCTTATATTTTGAGACAGGGTCTCTCCCTGAACTTGTTGATCACTGATTAGGCTAGGCTGGAAGACCACTACCTCCAGTGACCCTCCCGTCTCCACATATCAGCCAGCATAGGAATTATCTAAGCACACTGCCATCTCTGGATTTTCACATAAGTGCTGGAAATCTTTTTGAGGCACATACCTGTGAAAGGAAAGGAACTGGAAACTTGTCCTGAAAATAAGTAATTTTTTAATTCTTCTGAGTACTCAAAGGGGGTACATATGAGTTGATTATTCCAGAAGAATTAGCTAAAAGGATCCTAGTCTTTCTCAGGTGACTCCATCCTTACTCATGTGGTGGGTACTTTGCTGACTGAGGCTTTGCCCCCACTCACTGCACTGTCATTTTAAATCTGGGACTGGGATGTCTCTTCTACCCTAGCCTATGTCCACTGCCAGTGATGCCTCTTCACAAATTGTGCAAACGTCAAAAGCAAAACCATTTGACCTGGGTAGCTGTGTATCAACAGTTCCGCATAACACAGGAAGTGCTAAATGCATGTATTGTTATTTTAAAAAATGTAAAAATTAATTCTCTAGTGGTCAGTGAACTGCCAACTACATTAGAAAAAAGTGTTGTTATTGGCATAATACTGCCAACTGGCTACCTTCTAAAGGAATAAAGTTTATTTGGTCATGGTTCTCAAGGCTGAAGAGCCTTGTAGAAGAAGTACTACGGTAACACCTACCTGGCTGACAGAGTCCGGAGTAGCACACCTCATCATATCGGGAGACAGGGAGTGTGTTGCGTTCCTGCCTCTTCCTGTAAAGCTGCTTAGGCTATATTCAGGTGATCCTGATCAACTCTAGTCCCCACTCAAAGGCCCTTCCTTGTTATACAAAGTCAAATTGCACCCACTGTTGTAATACCTCACCATGAGGTTTAAACTCCATGAGTTCAAGTGAAGACAAACCATATTCAAGCTGCAGCTCCTGCTGATGGGTTAGTAGAAAGTCAAGGCAGGTGTGTTCATGACAGCATTTCTCCTCCTTTGCTACTTACAACCTGGCATGGTCTTTCAATCACATTCTCTCTACCTCTTCATCTGGTGCTGCCCAATTCTCCTCATCTCTCCTGACTGTCTTCCCATCACCTAAACTTAGAAAAAATATTCCAGAGAGGTAGAGGAATGTTTCCCTCTTTGTCACCATGGTGGCTCTCCTTGACTAGCAATAACCAATGTCAGTGACAATTTGGACCAGTATACTTTTTGTCACCATGCATTTTTGACTCCTATGAATGAATTTGGTCATGACATACATAGTAAACATATGAAGAAGGAAGCCACCTTTGAGAAACAGAGACACTGAAGTTTGGTGATGCAAGCTGACATCCTCAATGTCCCACAGATCCTGTGAGAAAGGTGACGAGGGACAGTTGAGATTCTGACTTCAACTTTAGTACTTTGTGAGGCACAAACCTGTGAAAAGAAAGGAACTGGATACTTGTCCTGAAAATAAATAGTTTTTAATTCTCTGAGCTCTCAAAGGGCATACCAATGAGCCTTACTAGGTCAGTTCCTGAGAGGAGCCATGTTTATGCCCTTGTGTCTTTAGGAAAGCCTTTGCTCTGCCACATTTTCTCTAGGCAAGGAAGGAATCATATCAACTACTGTCTCCTTCAGGCTATGGTACCATAGATGTTTTCTACTATAACTGTGGCTCTTCTACCCTGCCCACTCATATTCTTGAAGGAGTATGCCTCTAAACCCTCCTTCCAGAGAGCATCAGCTAACCTTGATCCAATTTCTTCTGGTTTATGAAAGTGTTGTTCTCCACAGTAATCTTCCTTGTTTGCTAATTCTGACAAGGGGTGGAAGCTGTTTTTTTTTTATTTCTTATTATGTATATCAATACATATATATCCATTGGATGAGCCCTTATGAGATTCTGCTGCCAACTTAGTGAATCAGTTGGGTAAAGAACCATGCTTAATAAAGACAGAACCATCTTATTCGTTTCCTTTACTGGAACTTATGTGACAAAATCCTTGCTTGTCCTGTTAATTGCATTTTTCTCATGGAGAGAACCAACACATTGTGAAAATACTACCATGCATTAAAGGCCCTGGTAGTCTGATGGAGTCACCTGAGAAAGACTAGGATCCTTTTAGCTAATTCTTCTGGAGTAATCAACTCATCGGTACACCCTTGGAAGCGATTCCTTAGTCTCCATCCACTTGTGACTTCACTGTAGGAATGCTGGAATTACAGGTGTGTACTGCTGGGTCCGGCTTGTTTTCTTCTTTCCGTTGAGCACTGAGGATCTAAACACAGGCCATCAGACTTGAAGGGCGAGCACTTTTACCCACAGCACAGTCCTTTCAGCCTTTTGGGTTTTTTTTCTCAGAATTTTAACAGAATTCTTGATTGTTAACAGTTAGTAGATTTGACTGAAACACCGCATGGTTGTTTTTTATCATCACAAAGGTGAGTATCATGCAGACACATGTCACTCACTGGCATTTGCCATTCTGTTCTTGTATTCATATGAAGTCTCTGTCACAACCATGAAGACAACTGCAAAAAAAAAAATACAGAAGCAATTTTAGCAAGAAAAGAACTATCTGTCATGTGTGCTCTCTATGAGAGAACTAATCTACCCTTTTCTGTATAAATCTATATCATAACAAAAGGTTTAGATGACAGAAAGACCTCTAGACTGTTACAATCTTCCCCATAACGTGTTACACTCAGGGGAGATTTTCATCACTGCTCATTGTGTTTATCACAAACACTTTGATATTACAAACAAGACCTTCATTGTGGAGCCTCATTTCCTAGCATCTAATTATCCTTCCAAAGCTGTAATCCTTTTGTTTGGGAAATTATAATTTATTCCTATGGAAATATGATTATGATTTCAGGTAAAGGAAAAATTAAATGAAATTTTAAAAAGTATTCTATTTTATGCAAATATCCCTAGCAATAAAGAAATAAGAACACAGAACAGGGATGATGAGCTGGCAAAAATTTGACCCAATGTAGTATTCTAAAATTTTTTCTCAGCATCATGTGTTTGAAAGCACACAGCCTATTTAGGCTACTAAAAGTGTTTTCTCTGCCAGCTTTTTTCTCCTGCTATGATTTGTGGATATTTTCAATATTTTGAAATATTTGTGTTCTCCGTAATTTCTAAATGTCACTTTGCCTAAATTTTTTTTTCTTTCATAACTGCAATTTCATCCTAAGTGGTAAATTTTCTGTCAATCAGGATGGCCATTGCCAATAGTCCAAGCTATTTGGGAGGTTGATGCAAGAGGAACAAAAAAACCCAAGAACTCAAGTTCAAGCTCAGCAAGGGAACTCTTAAGATTCCATCCAAAATGTAATACTTTTTCTAAAGGAAATATTGATATCAGCAGTTTTGAGGATAAGTCCTACAGATTATTTTACATGTCGTTGACTTTCTACCATTACATATTTAGGGTAGCAAAATGTTCTCCTGTAGAATATCACATACTATACACTTAATGACTACGAATGGTAGTAGATCTGCAGCACTCAGCTTCTTTAAACTGTTTCCCCCAAACTCTTTCCCAACAGTATCCTATCCAGTGCCACTGCCATGAATGCTCTACAGTTTTGTTGAGTGTGAGAGCCCACAAGTGACTCAGTTTCCCATTTGAATCTGAAGTCTATTCTAACTCAATAGAGTTCAAGCTTGCTTGCTCTAGGGCTGTGAGAAATTCTGGTAGAGTCAGTCTCCTTGAGGGTTGTGAGAAAGTCCTGATTAGCTCATGGCAAGGAATGCACTATCCAGCTATACACAGGCTGCTGACACCAGCCAGGGATACATCGAGATAGAAAAGGAAACTGCCTGCTTCTTGACTCAAGGACAAGAATAGATAATGGTTGAATGCCTGTGTTGTGCATTGTTCTACTTCTGCCCTTCAAGTTTGTATATAAGCTGGCTATGAAATAAACTCAGGCACTGTCCACATCGACTGGCAGTCATCTCGACTCTGCTGTGTCTTCTTCATTGTCTTTACATTTTGCATGTCTCCACCCGGCTACCTGGTCAACTCATCAACTGGCTCCGACAGTTGAGCCTACTTTCTTTCCTTAAAAACTATTTATTGACCCAACTTCTTGATGCTATCTGAAGCCCCTGTCCTATCTCTCTCCTTCTTTCAGCTCTGACCACTGCTTCTAGATCTCTTTCTGGTGTATCTTACCTAGCACCTTGATGAGCTAATTCCACATTTCCCATGCCCCTTTGTTCAGACCTTTAGTTCCAGCTTCTGTGTTTACCCTAAAATTGTGACAACAAATGTTTGAGGGTGACAAAGTGTCTAAATTCAAACTCTTCCAAGCTTACCTTCAATGTGACCATCATTTCTTTTCCTCATGGATAGCCATCTTGTGGATCATAGGGCATCACACAAAGAGAGATAAGGAAAAACTTCCTGTAAGTTAGTCCCTTTCGTTAGCATGTATTACTGCTGGTATTCTCCATGTCCATTTTGTTCCCTCTGAAACCCCCGAAGTTATCTAAAATTCCCCTGTCCCTCATCCTCTGAGTCTAGACTACCAACATATCACAATTTTTCTAAAAAGGTTTTCTCATTCCCTATATCCTGAGTGTAGTTTCTCCTCCCTCTACTCCTCCCAGATTCTCCCTAACCCCCATCCTATCTGGATTTACTTCCTTTCTGTCTTTCATTAGAAAAAAACAACAGGCTTCTAAGAGATGACAGTCAAATATGACAAAATAAAATATAATGAGATGAAGCAAAAACTTGCATAAGGAAGTTGGAGAGGGCAAGCAAAAAAAAAAGGTGAAAAAGGGTCCCAAGAGCAGGAAAAAGATTCAGAGACTCACTCGTTCTCATAGTAAGAAGTGCCATAAAAATAAAAAGCTAATAGCTATAATATATACACAAAGGATCTGGCATAGAACCATGTAGGCCCTGTGCTTGCTGCTCCAGTCTCTGTGAACATATAAACATCTTCTTTAGTTGATTGAAAGGGCCTTCAATGTGACCATATTTTTTCCCTTTTGGATAGCCCTCTTATGGATCAAATGGCATCACATGAAGAAAGAAAAGAAAAAATTTCCTGTAAGTTAGTCCCTTCACTTAGCCCTTGTTAGTTCTGGTATCCTGAGTGCTTGTTCTGTCTCCTCTAAAACCCCAAATCTTTCCAAATCTTCCCAGTGCCTTGTTCTCTAATTCTAGACTCTCAATGTATCATAAAATTCCTTTTAATTTGAAATGGTCCCTTTTCCCTTTCTCCATCAACTTCATTTCTTCTCCATCTACTGAACATCCCTGAGACGATCTCCTTCCTCAGTACTAGCTGTTGTATCATACACAAGTGCATGACAGTCCCCAAACACCCCAACTAAGCACAGAAGTCCCTATTTCAAAGGCTCAACCCATCCCACATGTTCTCTCACCTCCAATATAATATCCCTTTCATCATTCTGTTCAGGCAGTGCAACTTCTGACAAGTTCCTCTTACATATTTTGTAATCCAGTATTCCCCTCTTCCCAAATATCTTTCTCCTTTTCTCTCTCACTCTTTTCTTCCTCCTCATCCTCATCTTTGTTCATTCAGCCTCTCCATTCATAAAGACTTAACTCTTCTATCCTCCTATCCTTAGGAGAGCCCTCCCTCAAAGTCTATAAGTTCACTCTCCTTAAGTCCTCCCACACTGATCTACCCCATGTCTGTTATTTTATCACAGAGTAGTTCTAATGTATTTCTCGTAACAATAGATAATCAAAGATGCTAGAATGGTATTCATGGCCCATATCTCATTTTGTTGCTGTGCACTGGTGCATTCATTTTCTTTCCATCTGTGATTGTCATCTTTGCATTGATAGACACTCACTTTTCCCCAGTCATTCAAACATGAGCAGCATCTAATGGTGGGAAATAGGGAAAGATAATCTAGATAAATTCCAAGTCTAGACCAACAATTTTCAGCCACATGAACTCAAAAGAATCACTTAAACTTTACTAGGTCTACAATTCCTCATGGTTAAATTTGGGGTATTAATATCAAAGTTCCTTAACACATTAGATGGTTATAAAAATTAAATAAGATAATTTATGTGGAAGAGCATTATAAAGCATTGTACAAACGTACAGAATTATTACTAATTCATGATAACAAAATTCATGAGATACTTAGTTCTGAGCCATAAAGTTAAATTAATAATTTATAAAGAGGAATAAATATTTCTGCTGACGGTAGAGATGTGTGTGCTCTTGAGGTAAAACTTGGATTAAAGGATCTAAGGAACTGAGTAAATAATAAGGTTTGGGAGAAATAAGTCCTAAGAGACTTAAACGGTATTGGTGATAGTTTGCAGAGATCTTTTGTCTTTGGGGAAAATAAAAGACAGGCAGTGGAGACAGGAGGCCTGGGCTCCCTAACCTCACTGTGATATGAGAATGTGTATTTCTTTTAAGAGAGGAAAAAGGTGGGAGTGGTTGTATTTTCTGAGTTCAGATATCCTCAGGGGGAGAGCAGTCATATCTTATCACTAACAACTAACCCCATTGGATAAGCAGCCTCTGTTCTCAAGTCTCCCGGCATCACAGTAGCTGTAAGCACAAGCTGCTTTCTCCACCATGTTGTACTGTAAACTCATATGCAGACTGTGGGAATCAAGCCTACCTGAGACGTCATATCTTGTCTCTGCTATTTACAAGTTCTATTACCTTGAGCAAGCTCCTTCACACACTTCTAAGCCTGCCTTTTTCTGTATACAAATTGGGGATAATCATGTCCACTTTGCCAGAAGGCTGCATTAAAACACATGAGGGGTAGAATATTGCAAACGCTTAACGAAGTCCATCTGTTGCTTGTGCACCTATTCCATTCAGCTCTGTTTATTTTCAGCCACGTTTTTACATGTATACATATCCTGCCAGAGAGCAAACATCTTTATGGTACAAGCTCTGTCTTACTCCACTTTGTTAACCTCTTAGTATCCCCCCAAAGTTTTTTGTTCATGAATATTATTCATTACGAATGATAATAAAAAAGGACTGTTTCTTGTAGATGTCTTGCTTCCACATCTAACATTTAAAATTGTAAGCTTTGTAAATCATCACTCAAGTCTAATTTTGCATCTGATACCTTGTGCTTCACTTGATCAGCAATCACTTAATCCATAGTAATGGTTGATTGTACAAAGGACTTCTTGAAGCCCTCATGAAACCTGAATAATGAAGTATAGTAATGTAGAAACTGAATTGCATATTCTCTTTTACCTTTCCTTTTGCCCTTATCTCCAGCACCATCAATCATGGGCAGCAATTACACAACAGAGCCAAGCATGTTCAAAGCCAACTACAGGAGCATTGTAAATTTCATCACAGAACAAGCATTTGTGAGATAATAAAATATTAATTTGCACGTTACTAAGACTTTGGAAGAAACCAAGAGCACAAAGAATTAATAACTAGGTGCTGTGTGAGACATGACAGAAAACAAAGCCATGAGAATAAGACCCTTCATGCACTACCCACCGAGACTGCAAATTTGAAAGAATGACAGATGCTTGCTAAGGCTCTAGTTTCTTCAGAAATGTAAATGACCCTATCCTCCACTGACATCATAGGTAGTTATAACCAGTACCACCTTGCAGTGCACAAAACTGTCATGAAAATCTTATTTTTCTTATTTGATATAAACATAGCTGATGTAATATTGTGCTCTGGAAACATACTCATATAACATTAAATCTGACTGGAATTTGTAACCATCAAAAACCATTGTGATACCTCTGGATCCCCTAGAAAAGCGATTTACCCAATTTTGTCTTCTAATTTGTAGTTACACATGGCATTTTTCCTTTTATTGACAATAGATTCTTTTCTCATACAATATATCCTGACTACAGTTTCTCCCACCTCTAGTCCTTCCAATTATGTCCCACTTCCCGTTCCCTCCAGATTCACCCTCCTTCTGTCTCTCATTAGAAAAGAACAGGCTTCTAAGAGATAACAACAAAACATGACAAAATAAAATATAATAAGATAAAGTGCAAACTACCATACCAAAGTTGGACACAGCAGCCCATCAGGAAGAGTCTTAAGAGGAGTAAGAATTATAGACGCACTCATTCTCACACTCAGAAGGCCCATAAAAACACTAAGCTAGAAGCTATAATATCTGTGCATAGGACCTGGTGCACACCCATGTAAGCCCTGTGCTTGCTGCTTTAGTCTCAGTGAGTTCATACACACCTTGCTTAGTTGATTCAGAGGGCCTTATTCTCCTGGTGTCCTCCATTCCCTCTGGCTCTTACACTCTTTCCACCTCCTCTTCCATTGGGTTCCCTGACATGAGGAATTTGATGGAGAGATCCTGTTTAGACTCTCTCTGCAATCTCTGACTGTGGGTCTCTGCATCTGTCCCCATCTGTTGCTGGAGAAAGATTCTCTGATGATGACTGAATAAGCCACTGATGTATGAATATAGCAGAATATCATTAGGAGTCAATTGATACTTTTTTTAAACGAGTAGTATTTGGTTTTACCCTGTGTCTCTGAGCTATCTAATCTCTGGTTGCTAGTTACCCAAGCAGTATTGGATATGGGTTCTTTCTAATGGAGTGGGCCTTAAGTCAAACCAGCTATTGGTTGGCTACTCCTACAAGTTCTGTGTCACTATTATAATACCTAGCATTTTATAGGCAGCACAGATTATAGGTCTAAGATTTTGTGGCTGGTTGCTGTTTTTGTTTCTCTTTTGGTAACCTACATACTACCTTCCCTCACCAAAGACACTAGTATGTGGGGGTGAAGGTTTCATGTAGGCATCAGCTTGACTTCTCCATGTTGAATGAGTTATGTGGGCGTTGTCCTCAGCAATGGGGTCCCACTGTCAGTTTTCGGAGGGCAACTCTTTGTGTTAGCAACAGCCTAGGTTGGTTGGGGATTTCCGTGAGATCCCCTTGCCCAACAACTCTCAATTGAATGCAGCCCAGTCCCACTGCTAGAAGCCTCATTTGATGACAAAAGAGGGCCAGTTGAGACTCCGTATCCCCCATTATTAGGAGACCTTATTAGGATCGCCTTCATATACTTTAGGCAGTTTCCACTAGGTTTCCATATCATTGTGAAAATGCCCCTCAAGTCCACCGTCGCTCCCTGAATTCTCTCCCTCGACTCTGTCTCCCCTCTCCCTCCCCAGCTGATCCTCCTACCACTCGTTCCCATAAAATCTGTTCTTTTTTCCCCTTCCAGGGATATTCATGTATGCTCCCTTGACCTTTCCTCTATAACTAACCTCTCTGAGTCTAGGGATTGTTACATGGTTTTCATTTAATTAATGGCTAGTATCCACCTATAAGCAAATATATATCATATTTATCTTTCTGGGTCTCGATTATGTGGTGATATTTTGTTTGCTCTCTAACAAATAAAGCTTCCCCAGAGATCAGAGTGCAGAGAACTTCTACTGTTCTACACAGGAGCAGCCAGCTGTTTCTGTCATTTCTCATACTTTTAGACGTCACATGCTTTCACTTCCTGCTCACTCAGGTAATATTATTTCCTTCTCAGGTCTCTGATCGAGTTGAAGACTTTATAGTTATAATTATAATTTTCCTTGTTACCACATTCAGAAAAGAAATTCACTAAAGAAATATAAAGTGTATTAGGTTCAGAGACATAAAAAGATAGTTTTGGTAATGCAAGTTAGAATAGAAAGTGAATTAAGTACAAATATTTGTAGTCACAAAAGTAGGATAGATATGGAGTATTTTCTCTGAACTTGTCAATTGTTAATGGATTAGATATTGTTGATGTATCTATTGCCTGTATATATTGTATATAGTTATTATACTTATTATGTATAGTTTTCCTTATATTAGTTATAATCTTTTTTATTTTAGACAAAAAGGGGGAAATGTTCACTTTATTTGTGCTCTAACAAATAAAGCTTATCTGGAGATCAGAGTGCAGAGCTAGCCACTAGTTAACCATACAGTCCAGGAAGTGGTGGCACACACCTTGGATCCAAGCAATTGGGAGAGGCACACACTTTTAACCCCAGTACTAGGGAGGTGGAGACTGGAAGTGATATGGCTGAGCAGAGAGAGGAATATAAGGTGGGAAGAGACAGGAGCTCACCCCTTTCTTTCTGAGGATTCTGTAGAGGTAAGAAGTCTCTCTAGTGGCTGATTCCTTTACTTCTCTGATCTTTCAGCATTTACCCTGATATCTGACACTGGGTCTTTATTATTAAGACCAATTAGAATTTGTGCTACATCATTACCTCACTCATGATGATTTTTTTCTAGTTCTATCCATCTAACTACAAATTTAATCCTCGTGTGTTTTTAACAGCTGAGTAACACTCCATTGTGTAAATGTATGACATTTTTAATCCATTATTCTATTGAGGAACATCCAGGTTATTTCCAGTTTCTGGCTATTGTGAATAGAGCAGCAATGAACATGGTTGACCAAGTGTCCTTGTAGTAGAATGGAGCATTCTTTGGGCATATGCTTAAAAGTGGTATAGCTGGATCTGGAGGTAGCTGGATTCTCAGTTTTCTGAGGAACCACAATATTGATCTCCATAGTGGCTATACAAGTGTTCACTCCCACCAGCAATAGATGAGTGTTCTCCTTGCTCCACATCCTCACCAGCATGAGTTGTCACATGTCTACAAACTGCATTTTTAACAGTTCATTTTCATGTATGTTCTATAAAACATAGTTTGTATTAAATTAAGCAAATCTCTAGAGTAATTGTCTCTGAAAACATCTAAGAGTATGTCTTTCACACAACAGGTATTGAATAAACGGCAAAATAATCTAATAAATAATGAAGAGACACATACGCTCCTTTAATGCCAAGGTTCTTGGAGTGTCGCTCAAAATAAGACAGCTGGTGCCTGTCTACAAGAGTCTCATATAAAAAATGAAGACAAGCTATATTCATTTCAAATATAACAATATAAAAGCTTGACATTTAGTTTTAACAGTGCCTACCACTAAACAAATTCGTGGTGATCTCTATATGTGCAGTTTCCCACCAAATAGCTTAGATACGAGAAGCCCATACACAGAATAATCTCTGCTAAACTTGGGAGGCAGATAAAAGAGTTCAACTTTGCAAAACCTATGGAATTCTTCACAAAAGGAAGTAAGAGACAACTGACAAATGGTATTGATATGGATCCCAGATGTCTAGTGGATCGTGCCTCATGACCAACATCTGGGATATGAACACACATGGTGGGACCCAATGAGATTTATCAATAAGTGATTACTAGGACTTGGGACTGTAATCCAGATGCAGCATTTATTGGGGGATTTAGGATCTTATTCAAGTAGTGTGACAGTCCTAGTTAATTATGTGGGCTTCTGGCTGAATCACAAAATATGTCATGCATTAGAAGTAAAAAATGAACTCCAGAAGAACTCCACATCCACCATGGCAAAACCTAAAGCAAGCATTGGCAAAAATAGGAATATGAATTCTAGCATGTGTACAGACACTTTAAAAAAATCTTCTCAGTACCCAGCAGACCATGCTTTCCAAACCAGATCTCAAACGTAATCATCTTCCTGCAATGATATTCTGGTTCTGATGACCCTACCTATGCTGGGGATGTCTTTCTGCATGCTGTGAATATATGTTGCTATGATTGATTGATTGATAAATAAAACGCTGATTGGCCAGTAGCCAGGCAGGAAGCATAGTATAGGCAGGATAAGCAGAGAAGAGACTTATGGGAAGAGGAAGGCTAAGTCAGGAGACACTGCCAGCCGCCGCCACGAGAAGTAAGATGTAGAGTACCGGTAAGCCACAAGCCACGTGGCAACTTATAGATCAATAGAAATGGGTTAATTTAAGATGTAAGATCTAGCTAGCAAGCAGCCTGCCACAGCCATACAGTTTATAAGTAATGTAAGTCTCTGTGTGTTTGATTGGTTCTAAGCGGCTGCAGGAGCCGGGTGGACACAGGAATACCCCAGCTACATACCTAAGACTTTCTTAACTTCTATCACAGTGGTTTGTTTTCTTGAAATTCCATGACTCCTGGCTTGTACTGTGTATTCATTCTTTCATATTATATGTTCTTCCTATTAGAATCCTTAAAAATATGTCATAGTTATTTTGATTTTTATATTTCATAATCTCATCTATGTCATATCTCGCGGTTTCCAATGTTTTGTCTACTAAGTTTGAACTTCTATATTTATAATTTATTCTTGTAAGCTGACGATACCATTTAAAAATGTAGCAATTTGGGTTGGGGATTTAGCTCAGTGGTAAAGCGCTTGCCTAGCAAGCGCAAGGCCCTGGGTTCGATCCTCAGCTCAGAATAAAATGTAGCAATTTATAGAAACCAAGTAATCTGATACCTTAGATTGAGGCCATATACTGGGACCTGGACTGTCCTTGATGTTTGCTGTAGGTGGAGATGCCAAGTCTCTGCCTTTCTCTGGTTCCTATGACATACATATACTTGCTTTTTATATTCTATTGTTTGTGTGTTTCTCTGAGGATTTCTGAAGTAGGATCTGTGTCTCACATGTCCCTATGTTGACTCTACTGATATATGGAAGTCCTGTTGATATGGTGGTAAAACATCAACCAAGGAGTCAATCTATAATCTTATATTTCTCAGTTTTTCAGTGGGCTTGATTTCCTGAGATATCACCTTTAGAACTATTCATCAGTTTTGTCTTTTCCTCCATATGAGGCAAGGGGGGCTAGGGAAGGCTATATTGGCTTAATTTCCTTCATTTGCGTCATTTAGACTTAGGAAAAGACATGTTATTCAGTTTAGAGAACTCTGAATGTATTAAAATTGATAAATATCTATAACTACATGAAACAGAGAGTTTTATTATCTGAACTTTTCTTTGGGAATCTAGTGGAAATGCTAGGGGTTAAGGACATGGAAAAGATGATACCTCTTGTATATGCAAGATTAGGTCCCAAGAAGTTTTAGCTTTCAAATAAGTCCACATTCAGATTCCAGCAACTCCACAGAATAGACATATTCCTGCCTATTTCTGGCTCTGAGGATTCTGTTCCTCTTTGGGAGATCTCAGCCCTGGTAATGGTTAACCCTCTCTTTCTAGACTTCACAACAATGGTTTCCCCTGTAACCTCACTTTTTTTAATGTCTCTAACTCTAAATGCAGCTTGTTTAGATATTTATTGTTGAGGGCAGAGTCCTTCCAAGCTCTACATGTCAGACCTTGAAATAAATGCCAAATGTTGAATTTTTACAAAGATGCAAAAATATAAATCTAACACTGCTCACTCGACCAGACAAATGGAAAAAACTATAAAGTAAATAAGAAGGATGGGAAGAATGGATGTAAAAAGAGGAAATGACAAGGGAAAACAAAGGGGAGAACTTCCTATCACTCCATGCCCCTTTACCCTGTCTTGTTTTCATTGCGAACTTTACCTTCCCACTAATGTGTGCTGTTTTGTTAGTTATCTACTTCCCAATTGAGTCTTTCTCTACCCGTAAGTTGTAGCTCCATTAATGCAATGCTCTTCCTCAACAATATTCCCCCAAACTCTATTCTGAACAAAAGGATGAGACAAAATGTCTAGTTCTAACACTTACTCACAGCATGAACTTTGAAGAATTACTTGAATTTTTTTCATCTCCAAAACACGAGGCTGTTCATGAAGATAATGAGCTTCTTCTCCCTAATCTATGAAGAGCAAATTAGAGAATATGCATAAACCCAAAAGAGTGTCAGTCCAGCCTGAGAAATGAATTAAATGAACCCTCACAAGTGGTGATACCAAATACACCACAGCACCTTTCAAGACAAACAAAAACAGATTCTCCTGTTTCTAGCTCATATATTCTCCAATGGTGTCACCAGCCAGGGCTCTGTGGAAGCTCAGGAGAGAAGGGCATTAGCAGCATTCCAGGGCATAAGGCTCTGTGCTTTTATTTGTTTGATCTTTAAAACAGATTCAGCTCACACACTATCTGTAGAACAATCATTTATAGACCTTTACCATTGTGAGTTCTTGAGGCAAGCTGACTATAAACCTGTTAAAGAGAAAACGATTGGCTGGTGGAGGAAGGAGAGTGACCCAACCTTCCCTTCAGTTATTTGGGTTTGGGTTCTAACATGATTTCAAGAACATAAAAAGTCTATCTGGTGTGAAGATGTTTATGGCAAAGTTGGTAGGTATACCACAGAAGGCTGAAGCATCACATAACCTATGGCCAGGTATAGAATTGTTGTGTCTCAAGCGAGTTCACATAAGGGGGCAAACACAAGTCTTGCCCACCACCTTGGAAAGTGAGTTTCCTGGACCCACAGCACAAGACACTGGCATATGTATTCCACGTCCACTTTGCTTTATAAAATGGATTTTTATTTTATGAAATAACTTGAAAGACAAAAGGATCATTGATATTTAAATTTTATTTTTAGTTATACACTGTCTAGGCTACTATGAAAAATAAGTGTATTATAGCTTTATTGTGTTTACGTATCCAATCTCAGCAGTCTACAAGTGGCCCTTGGGTTTCTGGTAAGGAGTCTTTCCGGGGAATTTTATATGGAAGTCCAGGTGGCTTCCATTTGTCTCACTCTCTGCATTCTCACCTGTTTTACACAATCCTTGAAGAAGAATTTAGCCAATATGTAGTACCTGTTTTTTCTTTAAGTCTTTTCCACGGGTGCTCTATTTCCCTACTGTTTGTACTTTAAACCCAAAGGCCTGAATTCTGTGTCTCTCTATACAACTAATTCATTCTGACATTGAAACAGAAAACAAAGAAATAAGAATCCTTCCAATGAGCATGATAATGTGCTTAGCTTGGCCAAATCAAGGTTGAAAAGACATCGAAGGATTTCAAGAACACAATGAATAACAAATAAGGAGGTAGCCATCCGTGACGTTATACAGAAAAAAGGGGTTAGCTATAGATACATGTTATCTACCTGCCTGTGGTAGTTAGTAGTGATATATAAGTAAATTAGTTAGTTAGTTAGTTAGTTAGTTAGTTAGTTAGTT
>CABHPR010157290.1:0-39607 GCA_902168415.1 Peromyscus melanophrys | reverse complement strand
TGCAGTAGCCACACCTTATGGCAAAACATCCCATTACCTAGCTTTGAGGAGCAGGTCATCTGGCAACCACATGCCCTTGGCCAAACATCCTGCCATACAGCCTTGGAGAGCAAACTCTGACTCTCTGACCTTGAGTCAAAATGGAAACAAACCACAAGTTGGAATCTTTGTGGGCTCCCACAAGAAATGCTCTTGGTTAAAGAGACAGATGTTTATAGAAACACTTCTTGATTTTTTAAAAAATATGCATATATACATTGAGAAAATTCAAATCTGAATATTTAATATCACATGAAAACATGTTACATGGTATTTAAATCATCTACTATGAGTTAAGTGTAAAGTAAACACACAAGGAGTAATATTAAGAAAGCTATAAATTAGACCTATAAAAGCAGCTGTTGATTTGATAAATGATAAGACTAGTCAAGGACAAAACAGAGAGACTGCAACAGTAAACGCCAGATCATCCAACTCTTTGATCATATCAAAACTCGGGGAACCATGGCTCCTCATGCTTCCTGCTCATTGTTCCAGTGACTCATCAAAACCATAGATTCAAGGACTCAGGATTAGAGGTTAGGATACGCCACCCATGAAGGTGTTTGTTTCATAAATGTCAGTCTTGTTAGTAAGAATGCATACTTTCATTTGCATTTGCAAAAAAACATACACACACATACACATATATTTAATTTTAAATTATCTTGACAGCTACAAGAATTATATATAAATCAAACAATACAAGTATGAAGTATGAAGAAAGAACAGGAAAGCAATTTCACTAAAAAATTATATTTTAATATTTCTTATAGAAATTGTTTTAAAGATACTTTTGATGAATAAAATGTGATAAACAAATTACAATTAGTATCTTAGAAAATGAAATCTTTTTAATTTTGTTATTCAAGATTAAAAAATGGTGATAAGTGTTCAGTCCATAATTCAATTTCTCTTATCCCTACAGTCTAGAAAATCTTAAACTGTTTATCTTGGTTAACTAAGAAAAAAATGAAAGATTTCTTAAGTCATTGGCTTACCATAAGTTATTTTATATTATAAATTATTTTACCTTCTAGGTTATTTCCATGGTAAGATTTCTGGTATTGCTGAATTTCTGGATAAGTTAAAATTTGAGTCTAATTTCATCTTTAGTTGGAAAAGACTTACCCAATCTGTCATCCCTCACACCAGTTCTGTCTTTCATATTTTTCACTGTCTTCAAGGGAAATTAATAATAATTTTCTTCACTTATCACTCTGGCGCAATTTCTTATGTCACTTGCTCATAAGCTTTTTACAAAGTTTTAGAAAGTGTTTTGTTCTATTCAGAGGTTGATTATCCAAGGTTCTCTCATCAGCACCTTCTACCTTTATATTTGGAGTGAGTAGTCAGCTCTCCAGGAGCTCTGGCCCTTCTGAAGGGGGAATTCACCAGCACAGATCTCTGTTTGACGGCTCTTATCAGGTACAATTTTATTCATTGGGTCTTTTTTATTTTCCCTCCCCATTTTCTGAATTTTATGTATAAAATTTTCCTTTTATTGACTATTAAAACCATGTGGTAAGATTTGTGAATGAGTGGAAAGTGGTCTCTACCAGTGAATGTCTGATTTCTTTTCATCAACAGACCTGTGTGAAGGAGGAAATTATAATGGTTTTGTTTTACAATGATTGTGAATTTATCTTAACATAATATATATTGAATATAAGATTTTAGCTATCGTCCACTAGTTGAAAACTAATTACTTTAAGACAATATTCAAATTTATTCACATTTTTAACATTTAAAATATATGTTATTCCACTATGTACACTTTCTAGATCAAACATTGATGCAAACTCTGTGTTGGCCATACCTGTGAACTCTTGATGAATCAGAATACTGAAAATTGATTTTTATTTTTGTCAAATGATGTGTTAATTGTTTTGTTATATTGAATCAAATATTTTATAAATTCCTCTTATGTCCAATAAATCACACAAAATGCATTCCCATATAAATATTACATTAGTTATGAGTAGTTAAAAGGGAAGTTGAGGAATAAAATGTCTAACATATTATATACACATATAATTACAAAAATGATACCTTTGACATGTATTATTTCATAGGTAACATGTGAATCATTTTTACATATTAATACAATATTTATGATAAAGGTATGCAGAGGTATTGTTATTGTTGATATTTTATAATAATGGAACTGAGATGAAAAGACTAACGTGAATTCTTCAGGGTCCCGTGTTGGGAAAGGCAACATTACAATTTCATGAACTCAAGAAGCCATTTCCAGGATCTGTATGCCTGAGAAGAGGACACTCCTTAAAGACATAGCATGTTTCTTTGTTGAGTTGTATTAGCTGGTGCAGTAGGAAGATGTTAAGAAAAATTTAGACTGAGCTTGACATGGTTCATCAGTTGCAGATGGTAATTGTTCTGACAGAGGGTTTAGTTCCCAGTACTGCTTGCAATCTCAGTACCAGTGGATCTGATACCTTCTTCTGGCCTCCACTGATACCAGCTGTTGGTGAATAAACATATACTGTAACACAAATCTTAAAATATCGTATTAATAGAAAACCCAGAGCCAGATATTGGGGTGAATGCTGAAAGATCAGGGAAACAGAACAATCCATAGTCAACCTCACCTCGCCAACTCCTCAGCCAATCTTGTTTCCAGGAATCCTCAGGCTGAAAGCCTCTGAGTCTTCACCCCTGAGGGTCTCAGTTGAACTGCTGCTTAGTTCCTGTCTCCTCATAACTTATATACCATTCTCCACCCTGCCATGTCACTTCCTGGGATTAAAGGTGTGTGTGCTTTCCAAACAAAGGCATGAGATTTCAAGTGAAGGGATTAAAGGTGTGTGCCACCACTGCCTAACTCTGTTCCCAGTGTGACAGATCTCTGTCTCCCAAGTGATAGGATTAAGGGTGTGTGCCACCACTGTCTAGCCTCTATGTCTAATCTAGTGGCTGGCTCTGTCCTCTTATCCCCAGACAAGTTTATTAGGGTAAACAATATATTGGGCTATATAATATATCACCACAACATACACATAAAATTAACATTATAATATAATTGTTATAAATGCTTATAAGTACAATCATGGATATTCTATTGAAAATTTCATATTAATTAAAAAAATCATTCCAAACTCTTCTGAAATTTTCTTGATTTATAATGATATGTGTAATATTGACTGGCAAATAAATTGCCTAAATTGAAAATGACAGCATTTTTTACATTACATGAGTGAAATTATGTTATGGAAAATCATATGTAGCAGTGATAAATACACACACACACACAAACACACACACATATATATATATGCAGATTGAAAAATTGTGCTAATGTAATTTCAAATTTTTTTTAAAATAAATTTTTTCATTCATGTAACAGCATTTAAATGAGTATCATAATTTTCTCAATTTCATCTTTCACAAATTAATACATTTCTGTTTTAGTCTCTAATTGTCATCTTTAAAACTTCACTTTCCATTCATGTTTTATTCGCTGTGACATTTTTAAGTAACAAACCAACAAGAAAGGAGCCTAGAGAGAGAGTTCAGCAGGTAAGATCCATGGCTGTTCATCCAGGGGAAACCGCTTGGATATTCAGCATCCACATGGTGGTTCACAACTCTGTGTAACTCCAGTTTCAAAGGCCCCAGTGCCCCGTTTTGGTCTCCTCGGTGACTTCACACAGGTAGTACATTGTCATACATAGAGACTAAACACCCATACAAATAAAATAAGTTCTAGTAACAAGTGGTCAACCCTAAATGCACAATATTTTATGAGGAAAGATTGAGAAGCCTCAACACTAGTCACAGAACAACAACCAACAAGGGGATGCTGGGCATGGGAAAAGTAGTCCAAGGAATATCAAAGGTCAGGTGGTCATTCTTGAGATTATGTTAAGTGTACAGCAACACAACAGACTGTGCATATTGTATATCATTTATTACAATATATGTGACTACAATTAAAGATAAAGAGGCTATATATTGGAGAGAGAAACAGGGGTGCATGGAGAGGTTTGCAGGAAAGAAAAGGAAGGGGAAAATGATGTTAAGTATAGTATAATCACAACAAATTATAAAAAGATTTTCACAAAAAAGATGTAATTACTAAATCAATATTCTAATATAGAGTATATTTGTGGAAGCTTCCCACACATGATCTTCTTTCCTCCCCATCTTTCTTATATTTTATTCTTTATGTTGTCTACTTATATTTTGGGGGTATAGTACTCACTGCAAACTTCTGGCTGGCTTTAACACAGACTCAATTGGTTTGGAACCCTAGGACTCCTTGTTTTCATTTTTCAGGATTTGGCTTCTTTCTTTGCCATATCAACAGCCTCTCGCCTTTTTAATTTTGTTGGTTATTTATTTATAAATGGATTATGCAACACTCCCACTTATATTTCATGTAGATCTCTTTCTGAGTATTAGACTTGAAGAATTTCCCTTCTATATAATGATTGTGGATATTTCACATGGGTACGTTCATTACCCCTGAAAACACTCATTTTGAATAATATATCCATTATAGCCAAAAGCACGTCATTACAAAACAATCATGCATTACAATGACATTATAGCTATCAAGAAATAAAAAATTAATTGCCTTCTTCCTCTTTCACTTTCATCAGTATATCTTGTTTAGTATATCTATCTCATCTGTCTGTCTGTCTGTCTATCTATTATCTATCATCTAACGTCTTCCACTTTTGCCCCCCACCGGAAGCAGCACTCCGGAGAGCAGGCCCTCCACCTCACCTGGGCAGCACAATAGAGCTAACTCTGTTTGGGGTGAGGGGCACAGGTGAGCCTGGTCTGTGAGCAGGAGAGCTGCCTCTGCACCCTCCCTCTTAAGCCACAGAACTGCAAGGACAAAGGGAATATGTCCTGCCCCCAACCACTTGCCACCTGTGACAGTCAGGAGAGCCAACCTCAGGGGCATGAGAACCAAAAGCTGTCCCTACCCCCAACCAAGTGCAGCAATCCAGAGAGCAGGCCGTGTATCTCATCTGGGCAACACACTGGATCTGGCCCTGGTGGTGTGAGGATGGATGAGCTGGACCTGAGGGTGTGAGAGCAGGAGAAATGGTCCAGCTCCATGATGTCCGTGACATTTGGTGAGATAGACGGGTCAGTGCCAGAGAGCTCACTTGGGTACTGGCAATGGGGGAAAGTTGGCAGGCTGACCAACCCAGCCACTATCCAGGCCCAGAACCAGGACTATGAGGTAACCCACTCCAACACCCACCTCATCCATGAACTGCTGGAGCCGTGTGAAGGAGCCAGACCTGCAGATGCAAAGCTTCAGGATCTCCATGACAGAAGGCATAAGGTAACAATAGGGTATCTAAGAGGAGGCCCAGTGGAGGCCCAGTATCGAGAACATAGCAGAAGCCAGAGGCCTCAAATCAGGCCAATGACTCATTGCAATGAATATTTACTGGTAAAAGTGTACTGATTATAGGGTATATACTATGTGACTCACTGGGTCACACTGCAGCTTCCATGCCCGAGATTTTTTGTTTGTTTGTTTTTGTTTGTTTGCTTGGTTGGTTGGTTGGTTTTACTTTAAATTTTGTTTTGCAGAGGAGGTTACAAGGGCAGAGGGCAGAAGTGAAGGGACAGGGAGATGAGTGGGACCAGGATGCTTGATGTGAAATCCACAAAGAATCAATAAAAAGTTAAAAAAAGAAAAAGAAAGATATGGTCAGCCAATGCCATAGAAGTTGAGGGGCAGAAAGCTATTCTCTGTTTAGCTCAATAAAAATATTATTCAACATATTCCCATAAAACATTTATAAAAATATTTAAGT
The DNA here is from genome assembly GCA_902168415.1 of Peromyscus melanophrys. Lineage (NCBI taxonomy): Eukaryota > Metazoa > Chordata > Mammalia > Rodentia > Cricetidae > Peromyscus > Peromyscus melanophrys. The sequence continues at coordinate 33,761 of CABHPR010157290.1, read as the reverse complement.
TTAAAAGCTACTAAACTATATTTATTGAAAATGGTTTCTTTAAGAGCCGGTGGTTCATGCCTTTAATGCCAGCACTTAAATGATAGAAAAATATGGATGTCTGTGAGGTCAAAGCCAGCCTGTTCTACATCAAGTTTCAGGCCAGCCAGAGCTACATAGTGAGACCCTGACTCAGAGAAAAAAGAAATCATGTAGTAGTGTATTACAATAATCATACAGCTATCAACACATAAAAAATCTATTTCTCTCTCTCACTTTCATCAGTAGATCTTGTTACATATAATTTTCATTATCCATCTATATCTATTATATATTTTCCAACTTTTCTGTTTGAAAGATTATATTTAGAAGATACCGTATTTTTATTGTTTTACTAAACAATTTTGTTTTACTAAACAAAATGTTTTACTAAAGCAATTTTCATTTTTCAGAAAAAAATCATGTTATATTGCATTGCTTGCCTCTTACCCTGAATTCTGAATGTATAAGAATTAACTAAAATTATTTTGTTTTATTTCATCTCTGAAAACATGGAATAATCTCCCTAGAAAAGAAAGCATAACTTTAGAAACAATATTTTTCCCTCACAATGTCATGCATGTAATGAATTTTGGTTATTTTATGTCTACACTACCCCTTCGTTGCCCTCCATCTCCCACGAAAACTCTTCTTCTTCCCTAAAACAACCTCAAGGTGGATATGGAAGCAGAAATTCACCAGACATTCCAAATAATCCGGAGCAAAGGAAAAAAAGAAAAAAAAAAACAAAACCTCTTGGAACTCTCATTATACCTTATGTTATGTTAGCTTTCTGTCTTCCAACTTTACTGTTATTGTCTTTCTGCATTTTTTGTTTGTTTGTTTTTCAAGACAGGGTTTCTCTGTGTAGCTTTGGAGCCTGTCCTGGATCTCACTCTGTAGACCAGGCTGGCCTCGAACTTACAGAGATCTGCCTGGCTCTGACTCCCAAGTGCTGGGATTAAAGGTGTGCACCACCACTGCCCGGTTTTTCCACATCTTTTAAATACCATGTATTGGCACTAAAGGTGACATATAGGTCAATACCTTAGACTAGAGGACCAAGATATAAGTCGTCGGAATTACCACATGATTTTCACCCAAAATGCCCAAAACACTCATTGTGTAAAACACAGCTTCTTCTGCAAATGTTTTCAGAAAAATGGTAACTCTACATGTAGAAGATCAAAATTAGATCTCTGTGCACAAAAATGAATCCCAAATGACCTGAAGCAAAAATTTTTAAAGTAATGTTTTAATAAGTTTCCCCTTTTAGCTACAAAATAAGTTTCATATGTAACATTTTGTCCAATATTTTCAAATGAAAGATTCCTGTTTATTTAGCCCTTGTGTAAACGATCACATCACAATATACAACAGTAAAGAAATGTAAAAAAGAATTGACTAAACTTACTGAACAACATAACAGTGCATGTTACATTCACAAAATATCATTTAGAAATTTTCATTCTTTTAGAAATATGCAAATAACATATATGCAGTCTTTTAGAAACACACATACACACATAAACATACACACACACACACACACACACACACACACACACACACACATATATATATGATACCTGAACAACTAAAATCAACACTTTCTTAGTGATCATTTCCTTTTACCTGTTCAGCAATCAATTAAGTCCACAACTACATTTGAATGACTACGTGTCATCCTTTTCTAAGTGATTTGTTATTGAATTTTGCTAAAGCATTTATACAATTTTGTGGTTTAACATGGAAATAATATGTGTTACATTATATTTGAATCGATAATTATGCAGCAAAAAGCAAGAAACAAAGAAGAAAATCGTTAAAGAGCCGCTGATAACTTTATGATAGTGTATTTCTAACTTTCAATGTAGTGTTCAGCAGTGTGTGTTTGCATGAATCATCCTCTCTGCTTTGAGAAGTGAAATATAAATACCAATGCTAGAATGTTAAACATGATGGAATTACTTATTTCAAAAATAAAATATGAAATATTTATTCCTAGAAAAATAAGAATTTATATACCCATACCTGCCAAGATTATTTGATGTCATTTACATTATAGGGAAATATAATTTTGGAAAGCTAACATACCTATTTCATGTATAAGAAAGAGCAGCAAGCTCAAATTTCCTAAGAAATATCCTCTAAAAAAATGGAAGATATCCATAAGTTAGATTTTTTTAGTATCTAAAATCTGGAACATGTCTCAATAGCTAATTTATAAAAAAATTATGAAATGATTAGCTATATCACAAATACTTGGTTATTCGTGATCATTAATGTTGTAATTTAACTTCCTTTCTTTGACATGTATTAAAAATGATCAGGTAATATCTACATATATTCTATATCTATATACAATATCTATTTATTCCAGACATAAAACTTTATGGGAGCAAAAAATCATCACCATTTACTGAATTATACCAACTCTATTTTATGGTCACTTTATTTTTGATGTGTGCTATCATAATGGCATAAATCTATATTTGGCTTTTTGTAGTTTTATGGTTAATCAGGACATGCCATTTCTTGACTAAAAATAGATATGAACTTTAGAGAATCCATGAATTAAAATAGATTTTGGTTATTTGGCATTTAATACTTGTTTCATTTCACTCAGTAAACAAGTAAAGCATATATATAAAACGTATATTAATTATGTACTTTCAGGAATACTTCCCATCCATCCATAATTATCTGTTCTATTTATTCTTCCTAGGATATCCATACCTCCCTGCTAGAACCTTACTCTATACCTAACCTCTGTGGTTAATGGACCTGCTTATTGAAGATTTAACAGCTAACATCCACATAGAATCAAATACAGACCATATTTGTCATTTTGGGTCTGGGTTACCTCAATCAGTATATTTTGTTTTCTATAGCTCCATCCATTTACCTGGAAATTTCCTGATTTCATATTTTAATAGTTAAATAATATTCCATTCTGTAAATGTACCACCTTGTTTTATCTATTCAACTATTGATGAACATCTAGGCTGTTTCCAATTCTGCCTATTATGAATAGAGGAACATTGAACATGTCTGAGCAAGTGTCTTTGTTTTACGATGACAAGTCCTTTGGATATATACCAACAGTGATGTAGCTGGAGGAAGTTATGTGAGGCATGAGAGGGGCAGATTAAACTAAGGGGCACTGAAAGGTCATATGGAAACCTAATATAGTAGAAGATGCCTAAAATATCCACATATCTGAAAGAAATCTAAATGGAATCACCAAGTAACTGGGAGACAAGTCCCCAGCTAGATATCTCTTGTCACCAAATGAAACCTCCAGTTCTAGGAATAGGTTACATCTGACTGAGTTGTTAGCAAAAGGGTCCCTGTGGAAAGCTCCAAACAACCAGATTATTGTCACGGCTATTGACTGCTCTCCACAAGCCATGGCAAGGTCCTATTGCAGAGGGCAACACCTACACAGCTCTCTGAACACTGAGAAGTCAAGCTGTTGCCTACCTAGAGACGGCACCCCTACTTTAAAAGACATTAAAAGTTAGGGAGCACATATAAGAAAGCAACACAGGGGATATTAAATACATCTCCTAATTTTAGGGAAAAAAAAACATTAGTGTCATTTCAAAGTTTGCTTTTATAGAGAGGCTCAATTGTGCAGGACCCTTTTGTAGGACATGGGAACAGCTGGAGAAATACAAGCTAAGTGTATGCAAGCAGTATATTGCAAATCATCCCTATTTCTGTAAAGATGCTTTGCTAAGTTTTGAACAATATTATTGTTTTTAAGAATGTGTGCCTATGTTTATCACCTTTCAGCTTTGCAAGGACAGGATATGCATGGCTCATTATTTAGCCAAGCTAACAAAATGTTGAGCATTGATTTTGGTTTAAAGTTGTTTTGATGTAAAAGTTGGGGATAAACCATATTTGTTTTTTCCTGAGGTTAATGGTGAAGGGTGAGAAAAACATGCTTAATTGTTGGTTTTGGTTTTGTAATTTATTTTTAATTTAATTTATGTATTTTGTATTTCAAGTGCAGTTTCACCTCCCTCCTCTCTTCCTATTCTCTTCTCCATCATCCTCCCCTCCAGCATCCCACCCTATCCACTCCTCCTCTTTTTCTGTTCAGAAAGGGACAGGCATCCCGTGGGTATCAACAAAGCATGACATCAAGTTGCAGTAAGACTAAGCACTGTTCCTTGTATTAAGGCTGGGCAAGGCAATCAAGTATGAGGAACAGGTTTCCAAGAGCCAGCCAAAGCATTAGGCACAGCCCCTGCTTCCATTATTAGGAGTCACACAAGCAATCCAAGCTAAACAACTGTCACATATCTGTAGAGAGCTTAGGTCAGTCTCATACAGGCTCCCTGGTCATTGTTTAAACTCTGCCTTCCTATGAGCCAGGTTAGTTGTTTCTTCAGATTTTCTTGTGATGTTCTTTACCCCCTGGCTCCTACAATTCTTCCTTCCTCTCTTCCACAGAGTTCTGCTGACCTCCAGCTACTGTTTGGCTGTGGGTCTCTGCATCTGTTTCCACCATTTCCTGGATAAAGGCTCTCTGAGAATAATTGGGGTAGTTACCAATCTGATCACAGGAGATGGCCAGTTGGTGCTATTTATCACTAATGCTAGGAGTCTTAGCTGGGGTCATCCTTGTGGATTTGTGGGAATTTCCCTTGTGTCATGTTTCTACCTGACACTGAAATGTCTCACTACCCTTTCCAGTCATCTCTTTCAGTACTCTCCTCCCCAAACCCAATCTCTCAAGTTCCCATCTTCACCCATCCGCAGTCCACCCAGGAGATATTTCTTATTTCCCAGATCCAGGTTTATTTATTATTTTTGCATCATTGCTTATAAGGGAAATTGATCTGTAATTCTCTTTCTTTGTTGAGTCTTTGTGTGGTTTGGGTATCAGGGTGACTGTGGTCTTGTGAAAAGAATTTGGCAATGTTCCTTCTGTTTCTGTTTGGTGAAATAATTAGATCTTAAATGGTAGAATGTTGTGATTTTCTTTTCTTTTCTTTTCTTTTGATTGGAGGACTTGTAATGCCTGCTTCTATTTCCATAGTGATTATAGGTCTATTTAAATTGTTAAATCTGCTGGAGCTGTTTGGGGCAGGCCACTTGAGTGAAACTCGTCTGGTGGTAGTACACTTCTTAGCACCAACATCCATTCCCAGTCTCAGGACCTGAATCCGGCTGTAGCAGGACAAAGGCAAAGCTTCTTTTTGCAGTGGAAAGGAACAAATCTGAAAACCACAGCTGGATCATGTCTAGAGAGTGAGAGATCTGTCCTTAATAGGATATCTCTGTGAAATCACTCATTCCTTTGCTCACGGAACTCAGTGAAAGTGGAGGTGGAAAGATTGTAGGCACCAGAGGGGATGGAAGACTCCAAGGAAATAAAGACTTCAAGACACAACAGACTGATAAACATAGGAACTCACCGAGACTGCAACAGCATGCACAGGGCCTACACAGTTGTAAGCAAGGTGGGCTTTTAGAGCCTAGAGGGGAAGTCGACACACACACCCATCCCTAACCCAGAAGCTATTCTCCAACTAATATCTGCTTGCAAGGGAAACGTTAGTTTTATCTAATGGAGTCTCAATGGAGGTACAATCCAGTCTAAGGACATAGATTTGTGTGGGAGGAGAGGGGAAGATCCCAATGGAATTGGAGGAGAGGAAATCACAGTCAGAATATATTGTAAGAATGAAATCTATTTGCAATGAGATTAAAAAGTTAGATACTAGCCGGGCGGTGGTGGCAAACACCTTTAATCCCAGCACTCAGGAGGCAGAGGCAGGTGGATCTCTGTGAGTTTGAGTCCAGCCTAGTCTACAAAGCAAGTTCCAGGAAAAAGCGCAAAGCTACACAGTGAAACCCTGCCTTGAAAAACAAAACAAAAAAAAATTAGATACTGATGAGTTATCAGGATATGTTTGTTTTTAAAGAAAACTTATGATCTAAAATATATTTGTTTATATATGTATTTATTTACTTATTATTATTATTATTTTTTTTTGTGTGTGTGTGTGTGTGTGTGTGTAATATGTGCCTGTATCTGGAGTCTAGAATACCTTGGGTGTCATTTTTCTGAAGGATCCATCAACTATAACTTTCAGAAAGGTTTCTACTATGCTGGGGCTCCACTGATTTGAATAGGTGACTGGCTTGCAAGCTCGGGACCGCCTCCACAGAGGTGAGACTGCAAACATGTGGCACTGTGCCTAGCTGAAGCCTACATTTTGAAAGATATGCATATTTCTAAAGTGTTCAGAAAATACTTGCTTAGTTTTAGAATTATACGCATATTAAATACTTGCTTTTAGAAAGCATAATAAAATATCTTATATCAATGTTCTTATAGATGTGAGCATTGATTTCAGTACATGTGCTAGAACACATGAAGAAAAATAAAGTAATGGAATGCTTGCCCCTGCATCACTCTTTGACTGTGTACACTGTTTTAGGATGTATAAATAGATCTCAGTGCTTATCCTCTAAAATATGATAATTATACTTCATTCCTTGTCATTTCATCATGCAATCTGTTGGCCTTTATTTTCCACTCTGAAATTGCTAACAAAACAGACTGCAGTGCAGGAAAACGATTGTACTCTTGTCAATTGATTTTTTGACTTAATTTATTTATATTTGAATACATAAGTGGTAGAACCTGAATAGTATGGATTGGGTAACTAGGAGGTTACTGTAACATCTAACTTCCTTGACATCCCTGTGCTATTATTGTTTATTTATTATTGTTTATTTGCCCATAGTCAGAGAAAGTCCGGAATACTTGGCTATAATAGGACGGACACTTCCTTTGGCGAGAAGCAGGGGTGAGAGAGTCAGAGAGGAAAAAGAGTTCTGGTATGCTTTTAGATTCACGAATTTCACCTGCAGGCTTCACCATGCAATCAAAAGCTAATGGACTAAAGTGGTGGTAACCGGTTCAGATGTTAATGAACCTTGAAAACGGTCAAGTATATTCAGAGCTATGCTTTGTGGTATGGCATGTTGGCCTTCTAAATCATGTTAAAATAATGGTTAATCATTGTTGTGATGTCCGTGTACTTTAAATATATAATGAGTTCAATATCCCATCAACGTTTTACCGGCCATAGGAGTGTGCTCATCTTATACTCTGTTACAATCAGAGTTTATTCTTCATGGTTACTCATTTAGAATAAAGCTAAAAAGGAAAGTTAATCCATGCTGTATAAATTGTCAGGTTTTCAAATTTAGTAGAAAAGAAAACACACAAATAGGAGAGAACAGAGTAGTAAATTCAAGGAGTGGTTTCATAGTACATTGGTACAAAGCCAGTGTGGACAGCAGTGATGAGCCATTTGGTGGGTGCTAAACTGATTTCACAAGTTAGCAGAACTGAAATATATGTATGTATATATTAGTTGCATTTATGAAAATGATTATAAATATCAATTGTCATTACTAGATTTTATGTGAAATCTTTTTACATTTCTTTTTATTTTAAATTTTCTATTTTTAATTTTAAATTTTCTAATATGTAGGGCTTGAGGGTTTTCTGTGATCTTTTTGAACAGAAGTTGTTAGGTTTATATGTTAACATTTACATAATGTTTGATGATAATGATCTGTAGGTTGTGTTTTTAAAAGTAATAGAATATAAGTTTATGAAAATTACTTTGAGATCATAAAAGTAAAAATTTAAATTTAAAGCATATGAGATAAAGATACCTCTTTCTCAATGTGGTTTTCAAATAGATAAAACAAATATTTTTTATAATTGATAATCAGGCATAAACTATAAGCAACATCTTTGTTTAAATATTCCAATATATTTTTTCAATTAAATAGAACTTCATGTTTTCAATGTAAACATTTAAAATAGTCAATACTCAACTTTTCAATGTCTTTTTATTACTGCTTCTCCAAAGTATCTATAGTGATTTGCTTTGAATTTAGTTTGGTAGGCTTCTTATTGCTTTTCGTGTTTTAACACTAGATTCTTACCTAAAAAGAGGGCATTTATCTTTTCCTATTATTATTTTTACTATGTGTAGTTTATTTGCTTTCACCCTTAACGTATCCATGCTCTTCGTGTGTGTTGCTTGTATGCAACACATTGCTGAGAGTAAATTTTTCACTCTTCAGACTTTTACTTAAAAAGAACTAAAGGAGACTATTGTTGCTGGCGCTGAGGCTGGGGTCGCGCTGGCCCTGATACCCTGGGGCAGTGGGTGAGGTGACCCAGAGGCAAAGACACAGACTCCAGGAGGTTGCAAGCAAATTTCTAAAAGGCTGGGGTGTATATGTGGGGCTGTTGGTGGGATTTTGCTTTTAGCTGCCATGGTGTTTCTGGGTTGCATGTCATCATTTTTTCGGCTTGGAGCTTATAGGTCAGGTTTCCTCTGGCCAGAGAGCTTCTTGCACACGTCGCAGCTCATTGATTGCTTAAGACATGGCTTCTGCCTCGCCCGCCTCAGAGTATAAATGATAGAATTCTTTATAAAAGTAACCCAAGTTGCCCCAAATTAGAAAGTTATTCCATTTTCAAAGAAAATTACTTATAAATCAATTGATATGTTAATACAACTCTAAGCATGTCAGGGGAAGCTGTCTTTTTTTTTTTTCAATTACCTTTTCTTGAGATTCTAATATAATGGTATCATTTCAGCCTTCCCTTTCCTCCCTTACAGCCTTCCCACCTGTCTTTCTTTGTTCTCTTTCAGATTCATGGATGGAAGATCAGTATATGAACATATGAAGACTTGCATATCTTCTGTGAATTTTGTTGTGTACACAGAAGACTGTTTCTTCTGCTAATCTGGTCACTCTCTGGGGTTTTCAGAATCTGTCACTTCATGTCCTCTATCTGTTTTAGGAAAAATTGCCTGTTTACCTCACTGCCTGCTTTGATGCCGGCCTGCTTCATCCATAAGGGTGCTGTAGGGCCTTTCTGCTGATTCTCAAAAGGCTTTTGTATATTTTCAATATCATTTCCTCTTTGTTATTGAGAATATATGTTTTAAAAGTAGATAATTTATCCATCCATTTTCTCCTTGTTAGATATTTTTGCCTCAAGATATTTTAATTTGTGAGAATTTTAAGTTGAGTAGCATATTCCAATCATTTCTGCCTCTTCTCCAGCTTCCAACTCTTTCTGTGTCTTCCCACTCCTTTCAAATTCATGTCTTGTTCATTACGCATTTCAACACATTATACATAGTATCTTTACCTATCATCTATCTATCTATCTATCTATCTATCTATCTATCTATCTATCTATCTATCATCTATAGCTATCTACCTATCTATCTACATATCATCTATCTATCTATATCTATATCATATATATATATATACATGGTGTATATATACATATATAAAATGAGAGATAGAGAAAGAGGGGGAGGTTAGCCAGATATAAATACAGCTCCCAAGTCCATTTGATGCAGCTCATACATCTTTAGAGCTGACAACTTCACAGTCTGATAGCCTATCAGGGGCTCAACCCTGGAGAACACTCACTCTCCCTGCTTTCAACAGATAGTACTTGCTTGTAGTATTTCATTAAGGGGTAGAGTTTTGTAAGATTTCCCCGATCTACATTGACACATCAGCTAGTGTTGTCACTGTGTCTTCCTTAGATGACTATACTTTGGAAATTTTGAAGTTGTAGCTTTCTTGTTATATTTAGAAGGCACTATGTCATAGGAGACGTCTGGACCTCTACATCTTATAATCTTCCCATGTCTTGTTTCAGATGTATTTTCCTTTATCTTGTCAACTTGGCTAGCTCTCACCCAGCTGCAATTTATCTTATTTACCTTCTTGACTTGGCCAATTAAACACAGCTATGTAATATACTGTGGCTGGATATTTTAACAGCTATAAACTAGTAACTTGTAGATGAATAAAAATTAATCTCTCTATATTAATATATATATATATATATAATGTAATATGTATTAGGACAAAATGTATATGAGTGTCAATGTTTCTATAGATAAATTTGTATAATCAAAATCAAAATATATATATATGCATAAATCAAATGCAAGCAAATGCCCGACACATATTTATTATTTTTTGTATTTTCTATTTTAAATATTTGAAACTAATCCATTTTGTGTATATTAATGTGCCTGTAAGAAAATGAGCATGGGAATGTAGCTAGAGTTTTCCTGCCTGACCCACAGTCAGGACAAATCTCTCTCACCATCCAGTCCCACAGCCGCTCAGACCCAACCAAGTAAACACAGAGACTTATATTGCTTACAAACTGTATGGCCATGGCAGGCTTCTTGCTAACTGTTCTTATATCTTAAATTAATCCATTTCTATAAATCTATACCTTGCCACATGGCTTGTGGCTTACCGGCATCTTCACATGCTGTTTTTCATGGTGGCGGCTGGCAGTGTCTCCTCAGCCTTCCACTTCCCAGAATTCTCTCCTCCTTGTCCCGCCTATACTTCTTCCTGCCTGACCACTGGCCAATCAGTGTTTTATTCATTGACCAATAAGCAACATGTTTGACATACAGACCATCCCACACCATGGGAAGATATCTTAGTTGCTGCACAAATATGAGGAACTGACTCAGAATTCCTAGCTCCCATGTAAATGCTGAGTATGGTGTCATATACCTGTAACCCTAACATGGCAGAAGAGAGATGGAGAAAGGTAGATCCCTTGTAGCTCATTGGTCCACCAGCCCAGCAAAACCAGCAAGTTCCAGGTGAAATGGCAGGCCTTGTCTCAAATATAAGATCAAGAGTGATTGAGGAAGGTATCTGACATTGGCCTCTGGACTCAACATGCACGTGCACCTATGCACCCAGCCACATTAATATTATTTACACAATATACACACAAACAGAAAATGAACCTAACTCCTTCAAACACTCACGACTTTATCACTACACAGGACCACTGTTATTGCTACTCCCAGGACCACTGATTTCAGTGTGAGGGATTCATATTTTACTCTAAGTCAATTCAAGAAGAATCTTTGCTACTTACTAAGATTTCTGCATATTTCAGTAGTTGGAATTCCTTCCTAAGCCTGTTTTCTACTTTATACAGAAAATGTTTTAATATAATTTATATATGCCTGATATTCTAGTTAGAATATCACTTTAATGTATTTAGCATATTGGTAAATAATACTAAAAATTAAAAAAATCCACTTATAACTATAACTCATAATTGCAGATGATTTTTAGAAACGTTTAATACCATGCCATCTGTGAGATTAGATCAGTCACCTTTACTAACATGAAGACTGGTACCTATCTTTTAACTTCTAAAGATATTGCTACATTTGTACTGAAATAGCAATACAGCTGAGAACATCAGGAATTTTAACGTCATGGGACATTTTGTTTCTGCTTGAACTGTCATAACTGAGAGGAGATAAACATGCAAATCACTTTTACATTATATGTTTCTATTTTTCATTTCCTTTATCATTTCAACCATTGCTAGACTGAATATATAAATTCTAATCAACAAACTCAGCAACGTCCTGAGCTAAGTGCTCTTGAGACGGTGATAAGAGAGGATTTGTAACTTAAATGTCCAGCTCTTGTGGCTGTTGTACACTGCGTCTTTCAACAGAGGAGTCCGCTGCCTTCTTGAATAAGCATATATCTAGTCCAAATGTGGATTGTAATTCTCACAGCTGGTCAAGAAGAACAGACTGTCTCAAAGCTTTCTCTGTTGTAAACCCAATGATGTGTGCTGCTGTGTATGAGATGTAAGAGTGCTTGGGAGTTTTCTTTCCCTGGCACAGGTAGCTTAAACCTCTACTACATTTATTGTCACATCTGCTTCTGCTAATATTTGTTCCTTGGTTCATGTCACTAAAAGCTCTTCCTTTACCAGCCAGGATTAACATAATATTACTTCAGCTCTATGCTAGAGCAACATTTACAGATATTTATTGTCGTGGTATTTAGTTAAGAGACAATGTTGCTTTGTTTTAGCGAGATGGCTACAGGCACTGTCACATTTACTCAAAGAAACAGGTGTCAGCATCGAAAGACACTTAAATCCTTACACAAGAGAACATCAAATAAGAGAGATCATTTTTTGTGCAAAGAATTTTTTTTATAAAACCTCTGTGGATGACTATTCTTCAAACCTTGCCATACTCTGACAACGATTTCTACTTTAACTTTGTCTGCTCCTCCAAAGCCCTGACACTGCATCCCAACCCTAATTGTTCTCCCATAGTGATCCTGTCTCAGTGCCCTGCCTTATTTCCTTGTTATACAAATCAAGTACCTCTCCCACATCTCCCTTGTTTCTGTCTCCCACTAACAAGGTTATTTTTAAATTTCACATTTTTCTTTTGTATTATACAGTTACATAAATCCATTGTTATTTTCTGTGTGTTATTTAGTTATTGTTTTCAATATATCCCAACCACAGTTAACCCTCTCTCCACTCCTCGCAGTTCTCTCTCTCTCTCTCTCTCTCTCTCTCTCTCTCTCTCTCTCTCTCTCTCTCTCTCTCACACACACACACACACACACACACACACACACACACACACACACCTTTCAGTCCCCACACCTCTGCTCTCCCCTGATCTACTTCTCCACCTGTTTCCCTCCAGAAAAGACCAGGCCTCCCAAAATATCCACCAAACACGGCATAACAACATACGGTGAGACTTGACACAAACCTTCATATCAAGGTTTGGGAAGGCAACTGAGTAGGAAGGAAATAGTCCCAAGAGCAGATAAAAGATCCAGAGGTACCCCACATCCACTGTTAAGAGTTCCCTAAACAATTTGGCTAACAACCATAACCCATATGCAGAGGACCTTGTGCTGACCATGAAGTCTCTATGATGACCACTTCAGTGTCTGTGAGCCCCTGTGGGTCCTACTTAGCTTATGTCTGTGGGGCGTGTTCTCCTTGTGTTCTCAAGCCCTCAGGATCCTACAGGCCTTCCTCCCCATCTTCCTCCGGATTCCCAGAGCCCTGCTAAATGTTTGATCATGGGTCTCTGCATCTGCTCCCATCAGCTGCAGGAGGCAACTTCTGGTGAGGATTGGGTAGGCACTGATCTATGAGTATTGCAGAATATCATCAGGAATCATTGATTTTTTTTCTATCATAGGTTTCCAGGCTATCTATCCTCCAGTTCCTGGTCATCCAGGCAGTGTTAGAAATCAGCCCACCCTGGCTACAGTATGTTCAATGTGTTGTTAACTTTCTCCCCTTCACAACTCACCCTAATGCCTCTAACTGCTTCTTTTATTCACCCAGCAATAGACCTCTGCTGACGGCTGTACTGGTCAATACCACTCTCCTCTACCCCAGGACCAGTGTCTCATCAACATCACTCTTTCCAAGCTGACATGCATCACCCCTCCTCTTCTTTGCTGTAAGGGAAAGATAACCCCCTGCATAGACACACCACTGGCAGGGTTTTGCACTCCAGTTGTGATTGTTCCACAGGTCTATCCATATGAGGAAGAAGCAGCAACACCACTGCTAAGCAAAGATGGGAGATATTCCTTCCTCTACTGGTGTCATTCCAAAGACAGATGAACTCTCTTGCCTGTGCCGTGCTCCAGAACAGAAGAGCACTAGACCTGATAACTGCTGAACACAGGAGAACTTGTGTGGTCTTGGGAGAAGAATGTTGTTTCTTTGTCAATGAGTGTCAATTTAGTGGAATAAAATGTTAAGACCCTTAAAGTCTGATGCAAAGATCTCTTGGCCCTTAATCAGCCCCAGGAATATTTATCTTGGTTCCATAAACCCTTGTTTTCCTGGCTCCTACCCTTTATTGGTCCTCTGACTATGGTATGTTTTATTTTGATGCTTGCCCCCTGCCTTATTCAGTTTCTTCAGTGACAGATCACCACTATTGCTAAAATTCCCAGCAGTCAGGTCATGGTTCCAGGCCCTGGACCCTTCTGACACAGGCAACAGGTTCCTCAGGGCTTAACATGACTGCTCTCTATTATAAAATAAAACAGGAGGAAATGTTGAAAGACATTGATGGCTGGTCCGAGGTTGCAGTTTCCCCTTGACCTGGCAGCTTATCTCAATAGCTCCACAACATGGGGCTATTTTATTAATTTCAGTCCTTAGTTTGATTATTTCATGCAGTCTGCTCCTTTTAGGTGTGCTTAGTTCTTTTTGTTCTAGTGCTTTAAGGTGTGCTGTTAATTTGCTAGTATGATCTCTCTCCTTTTTTTCTTTTAATCTAGTCCCTTAGTGCTATGAACTTTCCTCTTACCACTGCTTTCATTTTTATACCATACATTTGGATATGTTATGCATTCATTCTTGATGAATTGCAGTTCTTTGATTTCTTTCTATATATCTGCCTTGACCCAGTGGTCATTTAGTTAAGCTGACCCAGAGAGATTCATCCTGGTTAATTGATGATTGATTAATTGATGATTCAGGGGCTCACACTGTGACCCAGGCTGGGTTGGAACTCCTGATGAGTCCTGTAGATGTAACGGTTGTTATTAAATAAGACAAACCTGAAGCCAGGTATTGGGGTGAATGCTGGAAGATCAGAGAAGCAGAACGAGCCACAGTCACCTCACCTTGCCAATTCCTCAGCTGATCCTGTTTCCTCATATTGGAAGCTTCTGAGTCCTCATCCAAATGGATCTCAGCTGAACTGTTGCTAGAAGCCTAAAAGCTTAACCAGCCTAGTTCCTGGTCCTCAGCCTTATGTAACTTTCTGCTTTCTGCCATTATTTCCTGGGATTAAAGGCTTGAGTCACCATGCCTGATTGTTTCCAGTGTGGCTTTAAACTCATAGAGATCCAGATGGATCTCTGCCTCCCGAGTGATAGGATTAAAGGCATGTGTGCCACCATTTTCTGGCCTCTATATCTAGTGGCTGTTCTGTTCTCTGACCCCAGATAAGTTTATTAGGGTGCACAATATTTTGGGGAACACAATATCACCACAGAGTCCTGTACTTTAGTGCCTCAGCTTGCTGAGTTTTAGGATTATAGAAATGAGCCACTATATGTTGATATAGATGCTCTGATCAATTTTATTTCTAATGAATTAAAATAAAGTTTTATGTAGAAATATGGCAGTAATTAAATAAATGTGTGTATCTAAAGGCTATAATCTGAAGTGGCTTTTGATTCTTCCTAGTATCTACCCTAGTTCATGGGGAAGGTCTAGTTTGGTCAGAAGTCCCAGAAGGTGACTTTGAGAAGACAGTGGAAATGAGGAAATTGTAAGCCGAGCAATACTTCAAGAAATCTAAAATCTGAAAATCAATTCAGACTGGTTGGTACAAGGAAAGCAGGCAGGGTCCAGTCCAGCTGAGCCAGAGAGAGTCATCCTGGCCACCGGAAAGTGCCCCATACTCAACCTCTCATCCTCTAAGGATCTCTTTTCTCTTTAAAATCGTGTAAGATGCTGTCATCACTTTCATTTCACAGGTGAGTTAACCTGGGTACCTGGCAAATAAATAATGCGTTTAAGTTCATATAACTATCAGGTGCTGAAGGGAAATTTCCAGCAGTTTTCTATAGTCTGTAATATTGAAAACAGCACAAAAATCCCACCTGCGATAAGTAAGCTGAGCAATAAGGAGGTATGCACAGGTGTCCAGCCTTTGTCCATCTGCAAAATTACTTAAATGGTAAATGTGATGGTTACAACCCAGAAGACTCAGTCACAAACCTGTGAGTAAGGACGGTGACAGTGCAATCTATATTGCATACATGGACAATTTTGAGGATGAAACTGTCAAGCAAATTACTACCCAAAACAACATCTTTAATTTAGGCAATTTAATGTATGAACATTCACTCAATAAATGCATTCCCCAATATTCCAGAGCAACATAGAAAATTGCTAGACTGATATATAGTTGGAGTAGGTCAGAAAATAACTGTTTTGAACCAATATTTATGTAAACACTTTGTGCCACAGGCAGGTTACATCTATTGTTGGTTTTCAGAAAATAATATTATACCTTGCAGAAGAGCATTGCAGTGTCTCATTTTTTTTTGCTGCTCCCTTGATTTGTATTTTATATGATGACAGGAAGTAACCATATGAAATACCTCCCTGCACCACCTCCAAGATGCATTCATGTTGTATCAGTTTTCTTTCAAAATGCCATGAAAAGTATTTCATTCAGAAATAATATTAGATAAATATGCCTGTCCTAAAATATATATTTTCTTTTATCTATTAGGAAAACTATTTAATTCTGTTTAAACTTGTTCCACAAACTACATGTTTTGTCTAATCTTCATTGTTATATATTTGACCTTTAATCTGTACTTTAGAGCTTTGTAAGTTGAGTTGCTTCCCCAGATTTTCTATGTTAATGTTGTATTTTAAACACTACAAGAAAATTTTGGTACAGATATATGTAAGTTGTTGCAAAGCAGTAGAATCTAAATACTCCTTTCTCTAACTATGATTTTGTAGATTACTATTGATGCAATTGCTTAAATGTTATTGGCAGTGTAATAACCAAACCAATTATTAAAGATGACATAATCAGTTAGTGATTCCATGTAGGTAATTTATGCAATTCTTTCCACTAAACTTATGTCAGGGCAACTTTGTTGAGAAATATTTCTATTTATTCAGCTAACTCCCCAAAGGGGAGAGGCAGTCAGAACACTGGGGATCAAATCAAGTGCCAAACATGTAACAAGAGCCAGCATGCCACCTAAACCCAGGAGATCTCGGTGCATCAACTTAGAAACTATGGAAGATCTGAAGTAAAACAGAAGGATTTATAATATTTACTATAAAAATAAATTGGTCTTGGAAGATGGCTCCATAGTTAACATGCTTGCTTTGCAAGCATCAGTTCCTAAGTTTGGGTAACAAACATCCATGTAGAAAAATTCTTCAGTGGCCTGCACCTGTAACCCCAGTGCTAAAGAGCAGAAACAGGAGAATACAAGGGCCCTGCTCACCAGTTATCCCAAGCAACTGGTGATACACAGTTCAGTAGAAGAGCATCTCAAAAAGTAGAGAGATATTAAAAATCATAACTGACATGTGTGAATTATGCGCAGTCCTATACACCGTATGTACACACATACATGGAACAAACATACCAACATACGATTGACATATAACAACTCTTATTTCAAAGGGATAAAGATACCTTATTTGTAGCCATGATTGGTAAATAAATTAGGAGCAGAGATTAAGGTTATCTTAAAATCTGTGTTTCAATGTAGTAATATTTTTTTTTGAAGTTTTATAGTTACAAAACAAAGAAAACTATAAATCAAGACACCTTGATACATTGGTGAAAATATCAAGTTGGTTTACAGCAAAGCAGAAAAACTTCTGCTATAGGCTCAGATACACTCTGGGGCTTTTAGTTTGTTAGAAGCTGGGAGACTCTTACGATAATGCATCCATATGGTTTCAAGTGACGGCCACTGAGGATGTCGTTGGGTCACAGACAGAGGGGGATAATGGCTATTCAGGGGGCTTTAATAGCTCAAGATGATTTGTAATTAGTTCCTGGACCTGCAACATTCCAAAATATGGCTGTTGTAAATCATTAACATTTATACTAGCATGTAAATATAACTGAAGTCCATAGTAACTGCCACAAGAGAAATATATGTTACTATTTACTTCAATAATTTTCTAACTTTTAAGTCTTATCCATATTATCAGTACGTTATACCTAACAAAGAAAACTAACTTGAAAGATTATAGGTGAATTGTTAAGATTTTTGTCATTCATATTTATAATTTTTATTTAATTTCATTTTGTAATTTCAACTCTTCCAAATAATGATTTATTTTTATTCTTGCTGAAGAAATACTAAAATATTGTCATTTTCTCCTAATTATATACTAGAAATAATAATGTTTAGTATTGTTGAAAAATTTCAATGGACTCAAAAAATAAATAATTTTTTGTGAGCATCTAATAAATATTACCAATGGAGATGACATTGACAAAAAATAGATCCAGCAAATTTGTTTTACACTTATTTTTCTATTTATCATTTGTGAGGGTTGAATAAGAATAGTCCCCATTGCTCATATATTTGAATGTCTTGTCATCTCGGAGTAGCACTTCTTAGAAATATTAGAAAGGTGTGTTCTTTTTTGTAAGTGTGGCCTTGTTGGGGCAGGTATGTCACTGTGTACGGGCTTTGAGGTTTCAGAAGAACAAGTCAGGCCCTATGACTCTCTCTCATCCTGCTCCTTGTGAATCCAGATAGAGAATTCTCAGTTACTTCTCCAATACCATGACTACTTGTGTGTCGTGCTTCCCTCCGTGATGATAGCAGACTAAATTCTGAAACTGTAAGGAAGCCTCAATTAAATGCTTTCCTTTATAAGAATATATGTGGTCATAGTGACTCTTCACAGAAAAAGAACAGTGGCCAAGACCTTATTCATTACATTTTAGCCAATTTAGGAATGTCTATGTTAAAAATATTCTCGCTGTCAAAAAGGAAGAAATTGCCACTCTGATTAACACATCTCAGTGAGGCAAGCTGTACTAATGCTCAAAGAGTATAAAAGTCACAAACACAGAGGTGCTGTGGGATGTCCTGTGTGTTGTGAATAAATAAAATGCTGATTGGCCAGTAGCCAGGCAGGAAGTATGGGATAGGTGGGACAAATAGAGAAGAGAGGCTGGGAGGTAGAAGTCTGGAGGAGAGGCCAGCCTGCTGTTCAGGGAGCAGCATGTAAAGGCAGCAGGTAAAGCCACAGAACACGTGGCGACATATAGATTAACAGAAATGGGCTGAGTATAAGAGTAAGAGCTAGACAATGGTAGGCCTGAGCTAATGGCCAAGCAGTTTAAATAACATAAGCATCTATATGTTTATTTTATAAGTGGGCTACAGGACTGCAGAGGCTCGGCAGGACCCAGAGAGAAAAACTCTAGCTACACAGAGGAGTGAGCAGACGTGACTAAAGTGGCATCCATATTTTAGTCCTAATCCTGGGAAAGCTTGGCTGTTTCTCATCTGTTAACGTATACCTCACAACCTATACCTTCTACACTAGATCAACCTATTCACAAAACAGCACAAAATGAGAAAAGTGGATGCTGGGAGTACAGGGGAGGGGAGAATTGCTTTGACCACTTAATCATCTCAAAATTGTTACACCTAAGTAAAAAAAAAAATCCTTGCTCCTTTTTTATCAAAGGAATCAGAAGTAAACAGGGAAGGATAAGAGAGAAAGCAAGAATGCCACTGTTTTTATAGAACAGGAAATATCTTTACAAAGGGACATTTGTGAGTTGAGTAAATAAGTCTATGGAGTTAAAAGTGCTAAGCAGTGAAGAAGGAGTGATCACAACATCTGTTTTATAGAAAATATTGATTATTCAACACATCTTACAATCTCTAAATACATTTATGTGGCCAAAAAGCATACAGTTTCACCTTTAACACCCATATTCAAGAGCTTCTCACTGACTATGGTTTTCCCTGTTATTTGAGGCTCAATAAAGACTTTTTTCTATTAATGGATTTCTGTGAAATGAGGAAGCATTATACTAAACCTAAAGTCTGTTCAACATATTTACATTTTGATGCAACAATATGTTGTATGGCAGCTTTTCTTCTGGGCATAACAACACATAACATAACGCCGTCTTAGGGCAGAGTAGTAGCCGTGGTAATAAGCGCTTCAGTACAGTGATAAAATGATTTGTGAGGTGTCAATATTGACGGTCCTTGTACAAAGAAATAAGAGAGGGGCACAGGATCATCACCCATGTCTCTGTACACTCTCTCCTCTTCAAGTTTTATTAGCAGATGTTAGGGTACAGAGTTAATGGAAAGTTAATTTCAAGTGGGACTCCATGATGTAGTTTCATGCCGTTATCATCCATGATGAAGCGGGTCTTTTTGGTGAAAGGACTATTGGGGGTCACAGTTCTCCTGTAAGCCCTCACCTGTGCTCAGTAAACAAGTACAAGAAAGTCACCAGTCTTTTACGTTGACTTTGTACAATCCTTCTTTGTTCTGTGCTAAGCCCTATATGGGGTGAATAGATTCTTGTTCTCCTTTTCCCCAAAAAAGTTAACATAATACAGTGTTGTGAAAATGTTTCAGCTGTGATGAACTATCTTGCTTTAGTTACTTGAGACTAAGTTCTGAAAGGAAATGAATAACTATGAGGATTCACCTTTAATTTCTATATATAGACAAAATGTATGCTTTCCCCTTCTGTATCTCCATAGATTCTCTGAATATAATCATAAGATATCATTAATTCCTATTTGATACTTGGGAAGACACTGGCTAGACTATGTCTTGTATTTTCGAGTTACAAATGCTATAATGAAAGGTGTCAAATATGATAAACATTTGTTGTATATATTTTGCCACACGACTTGATTTTCATTCTTCATAAAGTTCTAAAACCTGTAATTTCTAGAGATGCATTTGATGACGACTTTGCAAAAACAGTGAAATTTACAAGCAGAACATGTATGGACACTTTAGCCTAAACCTGTAAACCTGCAGACATGTCTGCAGGTTAGTTTGTCCTTCGTAGGTGTGAATAGAGCTTTGAGCAATTTCATCATGTTCAGCTCATTTACTCACGACCTGGAATACTGGGCAGGCTCACAAACACCAGCATCCTTGGAATTGTCTTTTATGACTGTATGACCTTCTACCTAACACAAGTGTTTGATACTGAAACATAACAATTAGTATTTTGTTTTCTAATATTAGGGATTTTGCAATTAAATGATATGTTTTGAATGTAAAATCAATCACACTGTACTGTCCATGACCTCTGAGGATTGCATTGCTGTCCTCAATGACATAATGTCATAGGAATTTATCCAAATACTATATATTATTAATGTGTAATCTGTCGTCCTATGTAGTAGTGTTTCCAAGTATAAATATGTACAATACCCCTTACCCACTCACTTGAATAGCATGACATGTTTCCCAAGTTGGAATATTATAAACAAAACTGCTTATGAACATTTAGGTGTGGGTTTTTGAGAGAACTTATATTTTCATTTCTCAAAGGTAAACTCCCAGGATCATCACTGTTTAGTCATATCATACCGTCTGCTCACTCTCTGAGAAACTGCCAATTTCTCCATAGGAACTAGATCACTTGAAATTCATACCAGCAGTGTGTGGATAACTAAATTCTGAAGGCTGACTTTCATTGCATGTTGACACTTCTCCTTTTCAACATTTTCCTCACTTGGCTAAGCTTGCATTGTATCAGAGGAGAAGCTGAAAACTGGTCAGATAGGGTATGGACTCCAGAGCCTACTCCAAGAGAGAGAATGACCTGCCAGAGGCCAGGAATTCAAGAACTAGGTTCTGGTTTCCAGTTCATTGTTATCTCTTACTCTCGCCTACAGGTCATACCCCAGGAGGTGAGTAAACAGAGAGGACCTACCTAGATATGATAGTTGGGCCAATGGGACTGACCTGATCATCCCCTTCCCCAGAATTCACTGCACTTCTGCAATAACGTCTTTAAAATGTACCAACAGAAGCAGCCCACAGAGCCCTCCCTGAGGACGCACTCACACTACACAGGAGGAGCTCTGCACCCTTTCTTAAGCTCACATTCATTATTTATAATTATTTCCTCCCTAAAAATCACACTCTGTGGTCCATGAACTCATTCTTCAACTTCCTAAGACAGTAACGCAATATCTACCCACCATCAGGAATAACTGTAACAGTCATTGGCCTCTCTGACACCTGGAACTCCTGATAATCTCTCTTGAAGAAAGAGAAAAAGCCTCTGAATAACTCAAAGGTTCCCAAATTTTCCACACATCATGGAGATACAGTGCAGGTCTGTAGCTAGAGTTTTCCTGCCTGGCCCATGGTCAGGATAAATCTCTTTCACCTGCCAGTCCCACAGCCGCTCAGACCCAAACAAGTAAACACAGAGACTTATATTGCTTACAAACTGTATGGCCGTGGCAGGCTTCTTGCTAACTGTCCTTACATCTTAAATTAATCCATTTCTATAAGTCTATACCTTGCCACATGGCTTGTGGCTTACCGGCATCTTTACATGCTGCTTGTCCTGGCGGTGGCTGGCAGCGACTCCTTCCACCTTCCTGCTCTTTTAATTCTCTCTGTTAGTCCCGCCTATACTTCCTGCCTAGCCACTGGCCAATCAGTGTTTTATTAGCAACACATTTGCCATACAGAACATCCCACAGCACAGGTCTTTATTTGCTCTTCTTGAATAGCATATGTTATTGGATATCTCATGAGATTTTTTTCTCTATATTTTTCTTATTAATTTTTTCTTAAATTTCATGGACTTTATACATGTACACAATTAAATGTATTAACATATTTTCTTCTAATTTTCCTTCCAACTTTTTGTCTAATCCAATCCAATACTACCTTTCTCTACTATGTCTTTAAAAAAAAAAAACTCACTAAGTAGAGTTAGTGTTCTCCATGTGGAGAAACCTACAAGTGGCCACACCTTCATAAACAAAGATTTCCCCTCACTGAGCAGCTACCAATTGCCAAAACCTCCTCTATAAACTATTTTGGCTACCTGGGTCTTGTGCAGGTGTTATTTCAGCTGCTGCTGTGAGTCATTTCATGTCCAGAGTATAGCATTCCACAGTACTATTTCCTATCTTCCCGATCTTACATTCCTCCTCCTCTTTAGAGATGTTGAAGATATCCCGTTTAGGGATGAACACTCAGACACTAATTCTCAGTACTTTTATCAGTTCCACATCTCTCCATTGACAGCTTTCCACTACAAAAAGAAACTTGTCTGGCCATACTTGTCTGGCCAAGGTGGTAGGGAGGTGAGGGTTGACAGGGTGGATATGGAGGAGTTGTGGGATATTGCATATGATCAAAATACATTGAAAGAAATTACAAAAGAATCAATAAAATATTATAAAGACATAAAACATAAAAATAACATTGATATGTAGGTGTTGAATCTCAACACCTTAATTATCTCTCTTTTAACATCAACTCTAGCACTTTTTTTTAAGTTGAGAATTTCAATATTAATTATGTCTGTACAAAATGACAGCTTTTTTGTCAAATTTGTATGTTATGTCATTTTTCTTATATTAAAATGGCTGAACTCCCCAATATCAAGGCTCAGGTGACAATTCAGAGTTCACTGGACATGTGTGAACCATACATACATACATGTACCTTGTCATGCCCTCAATAAAATATTATTTTACTTATAGGTAAACTGTTATTAATGAGTTTTTTCTAAGTTATCATCAAATGTATCTCAAGAAATTACAGGTTTTAGAATTTTATGAAGAAGGAAAATCAAGTCCTGTGGCAAAAAATATCAAAATAAGCCAAGAAGAGCTGTTAATTTCTGATATTGCTGGTCACTTATTATCATGATGATTGTAGTGATTTTGATGATGCCATAAAATATGGAGGGAAATGAAATGTATATTCAAGGGCTGAAAAGAGAAGTGCATTCTTAAAATGATGAATTTCTATCGGTTTATAATTACATGTTTGTAGTTCACCAATCATAAACATGAAGAGATTTGAAGGTGGGCACTGACTTTTCTCTAAGGCAAAAGTCAATCACTTTACAGTTCCAATGCCATAATTCTAATTTTTTTTAAATAAAAGCTGGTTCAAATGTAGGAAACTCACAAATCTGTAATAAAGTTTTTAAAAATTCCAAGTTAATTATAAACATATTGGGGCTGCATTCAAAAGGATCCAAGAATAAATTTCAACCAAAATATCAAAATGCAGACCAAATAGCATTGTGGCAAAAGTAAAAAATTACTTCCCTGGAGTGGGTTCAGTTGTGTTAAACGTTACTCAACTCTAGACTCAACAGTGTATTTCATGGTGCTCTTACTGCATTTTATTCTGTGAGGCTTTTTTACTATTATCAGTGTTGTGAGAAGGAAGTGCAACCATTTCATAGTTAAATATTAACACTTGAAAGTTTCATGTTTTATCCAAATTATATAAATAGACCTTAGAGGCAAAGTGTAAACAAAAAATTGAAAACATAATTTTCAGTTAGATATTAAATGTGGCAATTTTTAAATCCTAATTTCTATTTAGTTTAAAGTGTAAAACACAGTATAGATGTATGGCTGATTCTACATAGTTATATACATTAATAAACTATAATATTTCTTGTTATGTTTACTCTAAGTTAATGAAACATTGTTTAATATGTATTGATTCTAGCATTATATATCTCCACTTACACTTTACATGCCTTGTATATTTTCATTTTAATGAGTCAACATGTCATTATTTCACAAAATATTTAGAAAACATGTTAGAATTGAAGAAGGAACCTTTTCCACAGTGGTCTGAGCAGCACTGTCACAGAAGTCTCCTCAAATGTGCATTTACTTGGCGTTTCTGCGCTCTCTCTTGTAGCAGTTTGCTAGGCCGTCAGCTTTAGAACTGAGTCAGCTCAATACTTTTATTAAAATACAATGTGGGCTCCTCGACCATGTTGTTTCAAGGGCTAAGAAATAGCTCACAGTTTGAAGAGTTTGCCATGAAAACATGAGGACCAGAGTTTGATCCCATCACTCACCTAAGCTGGTTCTCCTCCACATGCCTGCAACCCAGCACTGAGTCATGATCAATATGGGCCTTGCTTTCCTCCAGACTAGCGTTAAAAAACT
The DNA here is from genome assembly GCA_902168415.1 of Peromyscus melanophrys. Lineage (NCBI taxonomy): Eukaryota > Metazoa > Chordata > Mammalia > Rodentia > Cricetidae > Peromyscus > Peromyscus melanophrys. The sequence continues at coordinate 9,120 of CABHPR010157290.1, read as the reverse complement.
AGTCATCTCCAAGAGAAAGACCCTCCCTCAAAATGAACAAGCAGTGGATGAGAGAGGGGAACCTCCACTGGCTCCAAGTGTGCTAACAACACACACACACACACACACACACACACACACACACACACACACACACACACACACACACAATTACTAGTTTATTTGTCTCATGTCACTCCTAGTCTATTTCAAGATGGTTTATGGATGTGGTAGAAGACTGAGCAGTAAGATTCACACCATTTGTGAAGAATAGTTTAAATCTTTGTAGCACTATTATTTTATGCTTCACCTTTGTGTGCTATAGTAAAGAAGGTTATGAACTTATTCTTAAAAATATGAATTTTAAATATTTTTTTATCAAAGGCAGATATTTAGACTATACGTTTTCATTTTTTTTTAATTTTGAAATTACAATATTATTTCTCCTTTACTTTTCCTCCTTCCAAACCCTCCAGTATATCACAACTTCTATTTTTCAAATTCATGGCCTCTTTGTTTATTACTTATTGTTACATGCATATATGTATATATATGTGCATTGTAACAATATATGCATATATGTTACACATATGTGTTATTATATATACTTGTATGCATGTAACTGTATAGGTATATTTATATATACATTTGTGTATATACATACATACTTATATGCACATGATATGTATAAAAACACATACACACATATATGTATATATACATATATACATACATATATATTAAATATAGTCTGCTGGTTCTGTTCAAAGTTACTTTTATGTGCATTTTTAGGACTGACTATTTAGTATCTGATAACCAATTGGTGTGCTCTTTACAGGGAATTTTATTTCTCCTGCTCTCAGCATTCCTTAGTTGTCTGTAGTTCTTTGTGTAGGGTTGAGGCCTCATGGTCTTTGCCCCATTCACATTGGAATACGTTGTTATTGTCCTTCTTTAGCTCATGTTTAGTTAGTTATATTGGTAAGAATTACAGCCTCTCAGATGCCTAGTAGACAGAATCTCACAACTCCCTGAACCTTTGGCTCTTCCAGTGTTTCCACGGTAGATTATCACTCCTACTTATCTTCTCAAGAACTAGTTCCTACACTCATGCATTCTTTGTATCTGTTAAGTCCATTTGATGTATGTCAATAAATTCTGATATTTGTCTGTTAGTTTTTTGTACAGATGACATGTGTATTGGAGAATGTTGGGTACTGAGCTCAGCTAATACAATGAATTGATAATCATCTATGTTTTTAAATCCAAATCCAACACTAGTTTAGTAGTTTTTTTGTTTTGTTTTGTGTGTTTGTTTGCTTATGTTGTTTTGGTTTTTTTCTTTATTAAATTCTAAATTGGGCACCACAGGGTTTGAGTCATGTGTATTTGGGATAACAATATCCTCTCGGTTAACTGGTTCCATCATTAGAATGAAGGGCCTTCTTAATCTTTTCTGATTGGGTGTAGTTTGAAGTCTATTTCGACAGATATCAGGGTAACAATCCCTCCTTGTTTCCTGGTTCCGTTTGGTTAGAATACTTTTATCCACATTTTTCTCTAAAGAGGTGCCTCTCTTTAAAATTGTATTTCTTGGAGGCAACAGACAGATGAAATTTGTTTCTTGATCTATTCAGTCAGTCTGTGTCTTTTGATGAGGGTGCTTTAGGCTGCTGATAGTTAAAGTTATTATCTAAAGGTGTATATTAATTATGATCAATCATTGCTGCGCCTACAGGTTGAAAATTACGTGAGTAGATTAAAGATGTGTGGAAAGAGCGATTTGGGCTGTTGTACACGATATATTTCATAGTAGAAGCCTGGGGTTAGGGGATGGATCTGGCTGGGTGGATAATTTGGATATGGTGTGGGAAAAGGCTGTAGGCTGGGGGTAGTCAGGTTGGGTCCTGGCAGATACACAGAGACTGGTTGTCATACAGGCTCGGGAGGCCAGACTAGGGTGGAAAACTGAATGTGGGACCTGGCTAGATTTGGCTAGTTGCAGAGAAGCCCTGTTGACAGGTGAGAGAGACTCGCTGGCTAGAACCTGGATAACAGTGTTGGAGAAAGGTTTGTGCATTGAAAAAGGGACCTGTGGGTGGTGGCAAGAAAGGTGGGTAGTGACAGATTGTTTACAGCCAGGCAATGTATATAGGGCCTGAGCCAGATGGGGTAAAGGGTTGGGTGAGGAGTGTGGAAGAGACTCAAGAACTAGGCCCTGAAGAGGGAGATTTGAGGTTTGGTTCTTGACTCTGTTTCTAAACGTTGTAATATGTTACCTTGAATTGTCACAGACAATAGTATGATTAGAAATAATCAGAAAAGCACTCATTTTCATGCTCAAAGAGGCGAGGTAGTACGCACAAACACAAGAGGAATAGAGTCATCGTTTAAGAATATCACTTAAGACAATGAAAAATGTTTATAGACTTGTAAAGTTCAGCAGTATTGATGTGCTTTGGATTTTAACATTCTGAAGGAATAATAAAATTCTGTCAATATTTGATATTTTATCCAGGAAAGTACATTAATTCTTTGGAATCATGTAGTAAGAAAACAATGCCAAGTTACATTAATAGAAAATAGTTTCATATTAATTAAAAATAGAAATGTTAAATATGTGTGATGTGGATGAGATAGATTCTGATTGCCTTTGGGCATTACTTTGATTGCATGTGGATAAGGCCAAAATATTCTTCCTAGAGATTATGAATAAGAAAGTTAGACATAATCTAAATCATGTCAAGTGGAATCATATAGATTATCATAACTAAGCCATGGGGGGACAGAGTTGGGAGAATACTGAAAGAGACAACTGGAAAGGGGTTCATTTCAGGGTCAGGTAAAAACCTGGTACAAAGGAATCTCCTAGGAATCTACAAGGATGACCCTAGCTAAGACTCCTAGCAATAGCAGATAGGTAGCCTGAATTGGCCATCTCCTGTGACCAGGCAAGGCTTCAAGTGGAGGGACTGGGAAACCAACACAGGCACATAACCTTCGACCTACAGTCTGGCATAACTATGGGGTGTGCTTGGGTAAGGGTGGCCAAAAGACTGAGTGGCCAACCAATGACCAGTCTAGCCTAAATCCATGCCAGGAGAGTAAGCCTACCCTTGCCAATACATGAAGCATCAGGACCCACAGGTTGGATGGCCCAGAGACCTAAGATAGAAACAAACATGACTGTAATGAAAAAAAAAAAGTCAGTGTAATGATGCCTGATGATATTCTGCTATACACATAGATTGGTGCCTAGCCCAGTTATCATCAGAGAGGCCTCATCCAACAACTGATGGAAACAGATGCAGACCCACAGCCAAGCATTAGGTAGAATCCTGCAGAAGAGGAGGAGAAAGGATCGGAGGAGCCAGAGGGTCAAGGACACCGCATGAAAACTCACACCATCAACTAACCTGGCTTCCTAGGGGCTCACAGAGACTGAACTGACAACCAGGGAGCCTGCATGGGATGGACCTTGGCACTCGGCTTGTCTGTTACAGTTGTGTAGCTTTTCCCCCCGGGCTTTGCTGAGTTCACATTGTGTAGACCCACTTCCTCTCAGTGTCTGATTCGAGATAACGGACTTTCTCCACCAATTTATGAGGGTAATTAATAAGTGGCTGTTACTTTATTTATCTAATTCACCTTTGATTTTTTTTTAAATTACTCACATGTCTATAACATAATAGGCACAAAAACAATCTCATGCACTTGGGTAATATTACTCTAAGCCTTGTTATATTTCAATGTGTTCCAATTTTGTACTGAGACTTGATCAGAGTTTAATTGAAGTTTCAAGTAACTGACAAACCCATTCTAATGAGTCATGTTTTACTTTTGTTGATTTTCTATTTCTTCATATTAATACATATTAACTAATTCAGTAACAAATGCAATTGGATACTAGTAACTGACAATTTTGTCAAATGATATTGAAGCATGGAACTGTAGCTAAGCTGAAATATCCTTGGTTATTTTGACTACTCTGTGTATTCACTGGTGTATGTAAGGCATCTGTAAGGGTCTAACTGTTGGGAGCATGTGATTATTGTTGAGGCAAGGGACAGTGCACAAATTAGTAAAAATTTTCAGTGAAAGAAAACCACTTAGCTATAAAAATATAAAGAATTTCTCAGAAAATAAATGAAATTTTGTTCAACATATATAAGAAATATTTTTTTCAGTTTGGAGACTAAAGATAAATAAATGTATTGTGCTTGTATTTTATTTATTAAACCACAATACTATGCAAATATTATTATAGGAGGGCATTTTTCATATTATCTCCAGCATGAATTCAAATAAGACAGGGCAGCCCTCAAGATTAGTGAAATCCAGACTGGCAATAGCTCTTGGTGTTTCACAAGCCCATGTGCAGCTGTGTAACTATGTCTCTACATTTATCTAAAAAAAATAGCAGGACATGCATAACATAAGACTCTCTGTATCCTGAAGAGCCATTTAAAATCAGGTCATTTCCGTGCCTATGATGTCTCCAAGTTTCATAGAGCATTATTGTCCCTCCAGTTGAGAACATGTAAAATGAAATCACTGAAATTACTTCATTAAAATACTTTACAAGCCATTTTCATTTGTTCCATATTGAGCTATGAAATATTTTATTGCTTAAACTAAAAGCTGTAGGCTTGTAAAACATTATCATTATAAGAAGGAATATTTTTTCCTTGCTCATTCAAGAGATATTTTAAAAGGCTCTATTATGACTTAAATTAATTATAAGTATTGTTTTATAAAAGGCAACAATTTTAAGATCATTGTTTAATCAGTGTTGAAGACAAGTGATACATGACAACTTTTCTACTGCAGCTTCCCCTTATACATGTATAGTTATGAAATCTAAGATGAATATTCTGTCCTATGAATGGCATGAGCATGTGACACACCCTTTGGTTACATTAATGCTGCAAAACCAAGGACTGCAATACTATGATACTAAATCAAAAAGCTGACAAGTATTTGAGAACTAGTAAGTACCTAGTGGATAGATAAAATATACAGCATAAATAGTTTGGAAGATGGGAATCTTGGATGAAAGCTACCAGGACATAATGAAATTTCAGCATCTTACTAAGAAGGCTATGCAATTTTAAACTTAGGAGTTGTTTATTTCTGAATTTTTCAAAATGTTATTTTCAAACTGTGATTGACCATGAGGAAGAAAAACCATGGACAGCCAACTTGTGGATAAGGTCAAGTTTCAGTACTTGAGATTAAATATCACCTTCCTGATAGAATAGGATGGCATGATTTTCCATGTATAATTGCAAAATGAAGACAATTTACACTTAAAATTAGATGTTTATTTCTTCAAAGGCATAGGAAGATAATTGTTGATAGTCAACATTGCAATAATTAAAACATGTCTGACATTTTGTGATTTTTTTAAACTCTAGAGGTATAATATTTGTTGCATTCTAATATCATATCCTTCAATTATTCTTTGGTTCAATCATCACTCTTTTTTAATAAGGTCAAAGGAACTGGAACAATTGACAGTGAAATTTTAACATGTCAACTAAGCTAAGTTACAATTATCATTTTTAAAGTGTCCTTATTTCCGGTCTGAACAATGTGCAGGGTACTTAGCATAAAGATACACTCTAGAAATAACATAAGAAATCATAAAAGGGATCTGTGGCAGGTGGTTAGCCTAGGAAGATGAGTATCATAATGCATGTACTTAACCCTCTAAGACAGAAGGAAGCCAGGACACAATACTTCCTGTCCTCCATCCTTAGCAAAATAAGCTCATTGTCTCCCTGATTGAGCTAGGAGCCTCTTGGACAACATTGGCTACACTGCACACTGACACAGTAGCTTGTCAAATGCCACTATCTGGAGATTTCTTTGGAAATCTCAGGAATAATGAGCTTGTCCACCGTGAGCATTCAACCCCAGAAAAGCAACACAGAGCTGACTGTTGGGCAGCTCTCAGGAAGAAAGGCATTAGATGATGTTCCCCTGAGAAGATCTACAACAGCTTGATAGAAAAAGGTAAGAACACTCTTAAAAGAAAGCAGCCAGTCTAAGAAACCCTGGCTTCTTCATGAAACCATGACTTTACACAAAAAAATGCACTTCAGAAATTTCCCTTTTGTGTAAATGTCTTGGTGGTGGCAACATTATTTACATAAAATGATTGCCTTAGATAGTATTAGTGAAATACAAATTATTATTATCTACATTGTTGCTGGAGCTGATTAAAGTATATTATGACAAGCTATTGTATTTTATACCTTTAAGTCACTTCCATCTGAGTCCTGAGTGTACTATGAAGTCAAAATGAAAGTTGTATTTGTTCTTTTCATCCAAATTTGGTGCCTTGAAGGAACAAAGTTAGCAGGTGACATCGCAGAGCACTTGTGAAGCTTGGTTGCTGTTGGGACTGCTGTGCAATTTCAAAACAGGGAATAGAACCAGTAGTGCTTAGCTTCAAACCAGTAGAGTTTCACAGGCTAACACTTTCATTTTCCTGGAATAAAGCTACAACAAGGTCTTTTAATATTAATTTATTCAAACCCAATAAGTGAAAGTAAACAGAGAGTTGTTGATGGTGAGAAGATCCACTCTGTCACTTACTATTGTTTATAACTGAGAAGAGAGCAATTCCATTGTTCTAGAACACTGAGAAAAGAGGTTGAGGTTTACATATTTAAAAATAAGGAAATATTCACTTTTGCACAGTTTTACTCAAAATGTAATTTTATATATTTATAACTTTTTATTACAAAATAATGCAAATAGATGAGTTACATATAGTGCCATTCCAGCCCCTAATCTATTCATGGCTTTTGGCTAGGTAGCGTCTATGTAGATTTATCACTCCTAAAGTAGATTTAGCAAACTTTCAAACAATTTTTAGTCATCAGCAGAGCATATAGTATAGAAACATATAGCATAGAGTATAGTATGTTGCCTCAGTTGGTGTATCTATTTGGTTCTAGCAATTATCTAAAACACACACCCCTAAAAATGCATAAAAATCTCAGGAGCTTTCAAAATACTGACTTTTTATTCTATCTCTAGCCCTTAAAATGTATTTTCATTGTATTTAAGTGGTACATACTGTAATGAAAGGTGGCTTGTTGAAATAGTGCTTCTCATCGTGTTTGAAATTAATCAATTCAGGGCTTTGAGATGCAATTGTTTTCCTTATGCTTTAAAATTTATTTATTTAGTTGCTAAAACAGACTCAGCACCAACAATTTTAGATAATTTCTCACAAATGCTTCAAGAAGACTTTGAAATTATATTAATGATTATTGTCTATCAACATTCCTTCTCATGCCTCAGATTCAGAAAAAAAATATTTTTAAAACCCTTTCTTGTTATAAATGAATTATTCTTAAATTTCAAAAAAAAGTCTATCTTGAAATATTTTAAAATTCACACAAGGTAATGTGAAGAGAAACCAGCTATTTCTATGATATTCTATGGTATTAGAACAAAATCCAGAGAAGTGTCAAGAAGTCTAACATGAAGAAGACAGAAAGGATGTGTGTAATATGGTTTAAAATACTGGCACATTCTAATACTTACGCTTTTTATATTATGAATTCTACTGCCCAATCACTATAAAAATAACCCATAGAAAAGGAAAATCATCCTCGCTCATGACATTATGCTTCCTACAAATGACTTCTTGTTCAGCGAGTAGAAATAGAACTCCACATGTATCTGAGCCACAAATTACAAATGTGGAAATGTAGTAGTTCCCACCGTTTAACTGCAGCGAGACTGACATCTGGCAGCTACACTGCTGGGACTCTCCACTTGAGGGCAATTCATTGCTCATTTTTAGGTTAGTATAACATTTTCCCCTTGTAGTAGCTTGCTGTGTCTATGGTATAAATTGTAGGAAGGCAGAAAAGAAAAACCAAGAATTGTGGCATTTACTACAGGCTACAGTTTGTTTCTCAAATTTAATACTCTCATAGCATTTGCTTTTATATTTCATATACTAAATACTATGTAGTTTTGATTTTAATAGTAGACTATAATAATTTCAGACATTCATAAATAATTAAGTAACAGAAAACATCATAATAGTCGTAAGATCTAAGAACCTTGAGACATCATTTCTGTGGAAATTCACAATGAAAATTAACACAACAGTGTGTCTGAGAAACTATGAAGCTAAAAAAGCCATCATATTATTCACCACAATTCTTGAATTCAGAGACTCAATTAATGTAGGAAAAGTTAAGAAGTGTTTTAATGAAGCATTTTGCTAAATAAAAAAATGCATGCTTTAGGAACAATTTTAATATGATATACTAAATGTTTAGTGAAATTTGATGCAGGTTTAACAAGGATGCTAAATATCATCAAATGACTCCAGGCCATCTGCTGTGCATGACACATCCATGGGAAATGAAGGAAGTTAGGCTGATATTTTTACTTCCTGAATGTTCTCCACAGGTCTTGTCATTACAGTTGATATTAAACCAGATGGAGTCATAAAGATAAATAATAGACCTCTTAAAATACTTGATTACACTAGTTCTGTGAAAGCACAGATTCTTAAATGTAACAATCAAGATCTCAGTGTTTACATGATATCACTCTTAAAATCCAGAGGCAAAGCCTTCACTTTTCTTTTGATTGAGGTGCAAAGAGTCAACTCTAAGCAATAAGTACATTCCTCAGTGAATAATGTGTTCCATCTGCCACAGTCTCCACATTTTACCACTTGTGATATGATCCAGGAAATTGTTCTGGGCAGGGCCCATCACACTAAATAATAGTCTCTTTTACATGATCAGGTTGTTAACTCAGAAATATTCCCAATTTCAGACTAGAAATGGAAATGAGCCTTGAACTCAGATCAGTGGAACTGGTATGTGCTGTGCAGAGTTGTGCGTGTCAGTTGGGAATGTGATTGAAGCAAAGCAAGGCAACAATAAAGGATAAAAGAGCAGACTGCCTGGCTTGCTACAAAAAATATGACTCAGCTGTAGATCTAAGACCCCTCTGTTAGGAATTTTATTTTCCTAATTCACCCAATACATTTTACTTCATTGGCTCAGACAAACTTTGATTACTAAAGAAATGCAAGAGAAGTAGAAGAAGCATGATGGTTGATTCTTTGCTCTGGGTGTTATTTTGTTATTGTTG
>CABHPR010157289.1:0-42821 GCA_902168415.1 Peromyscus melanophrys | reverse complement strand
GACAACCACCACTTTACTAAAGCAGCGTAATTACTAACTATAGTCTAAAGACAAAAGCATAGAAATTACTTCACAATGTTGTTTGTTTTCTGACCTCTCTATATACACCATGACATACATACATAAACACACACACACACACACACACACACACACACACACACACACACACCATACACGCAACAATAATCAACAAATTAAAAAATATATCAACTTGACCATATGTGAAACATTTTTAAAGCTTTGAAGAGTATGAGAAAAAATAGGACTTAATTTTTGTGACCAAAAAGATATAGATATATGAAAAATAATTTAAAGATTCATGTTCATAGATAATATAGTTTAACAAGGCAAAAACCAAGACCTTAAGGTCTTCCTCTGTAAATCTTTGTTGACTTCTTTTTCCTGGAATTTCGTACATTTTCCCCCTGCAGTGGTAGTGATGGGAGAGCTGATTTGCTGACATGACTCAGACCTCATTAGCTGATAACTCTCATCTAGTGGATGGGAAGCAATTTGTGACTCATGGTTTTCCAGACACTTCTATGAGTACTTGCAGCTGCCTCTGTGCAGGCATTGATGTGGCTGCTGACCTTGAGAGGCATCCTTATCTTTTTCGTGACCATTCTGTCTAGGTTACCTTTAATGGAAAGAGTCCCTGTGGAATAGTAACTTGAAACCATACTTTGTGTTCCGCTTTGTTGGTTAACTTGTTTCCTGTACCCTACCCTAATTCTTACCCAGTAGGATTGGAAGCCTGTGTTCAAAGACCATAGGATCTCACCATAGGGTAAAATGGAAGAAAATAAAATCTAAAAGAAACCTAGTTGGAAAAGGCTACTGTTAACAAAAAAGAATGAAGGAGACTGAGAAATTCTTGGATAATTTCAATAAGATGGAGGACCTTGAATTTACACACAGACCACAGGGGCAAAAGTTACTTCAAATGAGGAAATTTTAAAATGGTGAGATGAACGTAACAGCAGGGCAGAAAGTGAAAAATTGTCTCTTTCCCAGGAGTGGTGACAGAAGGAAACACCAACTAAAGGTAATCTCAAGAAAAGCCCTTTCACTTAGGCACTAAGGTTAAAAAATGGGAAAATAAGCTATAACCTGATTATTAATGTGTTTAGGATGCCGTCATGGAATACCAGCTTAAACAAAATGCAGAAGTTTATGTTCTCATGATCCTGAAGCTGCTAGAAGGTGCGGTGAGAGGGAAAGTCACTTCCTGGTTTACAGACAGCTGCTTTCTCACTGTCTCCTTATTTCAGTGGATGAGTGCTCCATTATCTCTTCCTCCTGTATGGACCCAGCCTTCTTGGATAGAGTCTTCCTGTGACCTCATTAATCTAACTCTGCCCTTAGAGGGTCTTATCTCCAAATACAGTAACAATGGTTTAGGGCTTTAACCTCTGAATTTTGTAGTAAGACATGATGTCATCTACAAAACAGACGGTGGGTTCCATGGTCTAAGGGAGAATAAGAGAACACCATGTCTCGGGTTGCTCTAGGAACAGAAAAGTATTAGAGAGTAAAGAGATGGGAACACAGAATGGAGGAAGGGATCTGAAAGAGTGGACAAGGAGTTAGGATCAGAAGTGGCATCATTAGAGCTGATGAAATGTTGGCATACAAGTAATAACAAATCACAGGCAATAGAATTGAATTAAAACTCTGGCTTGAGTTAAATAGTATGGGTTAGGAACGATAACATAATTAAACATTCAGCTTATGTATTATACCTCAGCTTCTCTTGTGGCCAAATAAAAGGACTTCCCATTCTCACAGCCTGCTTTGTCTGACTCTAGAAGGGCAATTACCCCACAGATAATGATGACCATTAATACAGAGAGTGAGGGCAGCAGGCACTGCTGGTTGTGTTTGTAATGGGTTGGAGTTGATGATGGGGCAGTGCTAGAAGAGTAAAACAGAAGACAGACAATCGATTGTCAGTTGTGGGCTGAAGACAGCTGAAACTTCCATTCAATAAGCAATCATTGGTAGCCAATATGAAGTGTTTGAAAGCCTTAGAATTCTTATTATACAGTTGGGCAGTACAGCAATCCAATGGGCCAGATCTAAAACAAATGCTTTCATAATTTATGCTGGACATGTCTAGGCAGATAAGAAAGAGCAGAGAAAATGAGATGGTGAGGCAAGACTGATCACGTATGCCTACATTTCTTCAACTTGTCAATGAGTTCATTTTCACTTTCTATTACTATTCCCTCCCCCTCAAATTCATTCTGTTGATTTGGATGAATTTTAAAACATTACAACAAAGCTAGATAATTGCAAAATCCCTCAATATTATAAAAAGGATTTTAGCAATAGGTGACCATAATGAAAATATGATGAAAAACTGTCCATCTGGTCGGAAATTTTTGTCTGATTTCAATAACTAGAGAGAAAAAGGAAACCTAGGAATCAAGGATGATACATATGTGTATAATCTCCACTGAGTTCTATTTTGAAACATTTTATTAGCACCTTTCCACTGCCGCTCCTTTGCTACACTGCCCTGAAGCACTGTTTCAATCTTCTGTGCTGATTGGTTCTGTCAACTTGATACAAATCTAGACATATCTTGGAGGAATCTCAATTAAGGTATTCTCTTCATCAAATTGGCCCATAGGTAAGTCAGTGGTTTTTTGTTTTTTGTTTTTTGTTTTTTGTTTTTTTTGTTTTTTTTTTTTTTTTTTTTTTTTTGGTTAATGACTGACATGGGAAAATCCAGCTTACTATATGGCAGGTCCACCACTGGAAAAGTGGCCCTGGGTTATTTAAAAATTCATGCACAGCCATGAGGAGCAAGCCAGTGAGTAGCATTCTTCTATGACCTCAGCTTCAATTCCAGCATTCAGGTTCCTGCAACGGCTTTCCCTAATGGATTGTGACTTGGGATATTTATGCCAAATAACCCCTTTTCTTCCCAAGGTGCTTTTGCTCATGATCTTTATCACAGTAATAGAAACCAAACTAAAACACCCTTCTGTCAGAATTTAACAGATTCTAATGCCATTATCTCTCAGCTCATCTTTTACCTTTTATCCTTCAGGACTACATTATGAATATGACTGTTTTAATAAAGCATTTCAATTTTATTTGAAATTGTAATGACATCTTTTCACTTCTGTGGAAAATGCATGAATTATACTGAATTATATTTCTTAGAAAATTAAATGTCCAGTAACTACAGAGGAAGTTCTAATAAGTGTTTCTTTACATCATAACTCTTATAGAATTAATACATAAATAGCCTTCCTGATTAGAAGTTCTCATTGTAATTAAAAGGCAATATAAGTGTCTTCCCATAGAGACATCTTTCTTCTATTATTTTCAATAGTGGCAATTGTTCAATAAAAATAGACAATTTCAAATGTAGTTGACAATGGAAAAAGCACTCAAATATGACTCTGGAGTTGATTTCTTGTGACAAGTTATGTCATGCTTTTGGAAACTGGCTGACCAAACTGATTTATGTTCATTATAAAGATTTTTTTAATGCTCAAATGCTTTTGTTTTTAACATATTGTAAACTAATATACCAAGTACTGAGTTTCACTATGGCATTTCAAACAGAGTTTGTTGTTGCTGGGGCCCACTTTTCCTCACTTCTTCCCACTCCCACATTTTGACATAATAGTCATAGACAAGAACTATCTGAACAGCTAATAACACATAAAAGGGCCCCCAAGAACTAATAATCAGGATTGTGTAAAATTAAAAAGCATAGAAAACCACCAGTGTAATGAACAGACAGCCCATGGAATAGGAGAAATTCTTCACCAACTCTACTGCAGACAGAGGTGAATATCTAGAAACTAACTATGCAGAAATGTAAGAACTAAACAGCAACAAAACAAAACTGCCCATCAGTAAATCTATCAATAAAATGAAGAAACTACTCAAAACAATAAACATTGATGGCCAATAAATACTTTTAAAAGTTTTCAATTTAAAAGTTTATATTTGAATTTTATGGATTTAACTCTGTTAAATATATTAGTTACTATTTTTAATCTAGTCAAAATGTTTTTATGCATTATGGAAAATTTAGAATGTGAATATGAACATTCTACCATACATACATAGTACAGCATCAACACATAGAAATTTCTAGGAAACACTGACAAAATTTCAACATTGTGTGTATTTCTACAAGACAGAAAAGCCAACTTTATAAAGAGGTACAAACACCACCAAATTCCTTTGTTATCTGAATGTCTAGTGATTTCCATTTAATAACTTTACTTTTCATAAGGTAGCATTGATGCTCCAAAAATGGAAATATGACATTTGTTTATCAATCTTGAAAGAAATGGATTTCAATGATAAAATAAAACTAAATTACAAGGACTTAAGGAATCCCCAATGGGGAGTCAAACAATCCAAAGATTAGTAATTACTGTGGTAAATATGCACTGATTCAATTTATTTAGGTTTTGGGGTTGGATCTTTTGTTTTTAATGAAGTCCTTTGCATTTTTTAAAATATTTTTAAATTTTAATTGCAATAAAATTCTCCCTTTCCTTACTTCTTCCCTCCAAACCCTCTCATGTCCCTCCCTTTCCCTCTCCTAAATTCATGGTCTCTTTTCAGTGATTGTTATTGTTACATATAGAGAAATAAATAAATAAATACAACCTGATGAATCTGTTCAGTGAAAGGAAATTTTTTTATCTAATTTTTTAAAAGGTCTTGAAATTAATGAGTTTTTTATTTCAGATTAGTTTTGTATGAACATATTAAAAAGTTTCCCACTTACCCAAGAGGTTTTACAACTCACTAAAATTGTAATTTTATAATACTCAAAAGATAACACACAATACCAAGCTCCTCTCGAACTTATCGGTTAAAATTACGTTCACGTTTTTAAACCTACACCCTTGGTTGCACCAATAAAAATAATTTAACAAAAAAGCAGGCTATAAAAACCTTACGTTGAACCATTCCCACTTCCATGATACTGCCTGAGCCTTTGGGGAGTTTGATGCAGATGTTCCATTTAGGGTTGAGGACCCCACAGTCTCCTGTTCTCAGCTTTTTGATCAGTCAATGGTTCTCTGCATTAACTGCTGCTCACCACAAAGAGAAGCTTCTCTGACCCAGGTTGAGTGCCACACTAATCTATGGGGCATAAACATAAATATTTAGAAACAGTTTCACATGAGTATTTAGTAAACAATAGTAGTAGGTTATCCCCAGGCCCTAGGACCACCCCAGCAATGGGCTTTCAACCAGATGTATAATATCAGGCTGTAGCATGAATCTTAAATGGTCTTATTAATAAAAACAAACTCAAGGCCAGTTATTGGGGTGAGTGCTGGAAGATCAGAGAAGCAGAATAAGCCACAGCCACCTCATCTTGCCAATTCCTCAGCTGATCCTGTTTCCTCAGACTGGAAGCTTCTGAGTTCTCATCCAAGTGAATCTCAGCTGAACTGCTTCTCGAAAACCTGAAAGCTTAACCAGCCTATTTCCTGGTCCTCACGCTTTATATACCTTTCTGCTTTCTGCCATCACTTCCTGGGATTAAAGGCGTGAGTCACCATGCCTGGCTGTTTCCAGTGTGGCTTTGAACTCAAAGAGATCCAGATGGATTTCTGCCTCTGGAATGCTAGGATTAAAGGCGTAAGTGCCACCATTTTCTAGCCTCTGTATCTAGTGGCTGTTCTGTTCTCTGACCCCAGATAAGTTTATTAGGGTGCACAACATTTTGGGGAACACAATACCACCACATCAGGCCTAAAAAAGTTGTTGTTAACTTCCATAAAGCCACACAATCATTGCACAATATGGGAACATCTTGCCTAATGGATCAACATATTGTAACATGTTAAGACCATTGATAATTTCTTCTCACAATGTATTCCAGCAACAGCTTACACAGTACATTCCAGCACTAAGAAAGCTTGTTGGCTGGGAGGAAATGTCCCCAGTCAGTTCTAGATGGATTTCTCCACGTTCTGCAGCCAAAGTGGGTGGTATCTTTAGTAAAGGGGTTTTGCCATGTAGTTATAGTACATTGGCAATAATAATTTGTGTTGCTTTTGGAGGGGTCGGGGAACAATGGGATTTCTTGACAAAAAAAAAAAAACCATGAACTCATGGCAGACGTGATTATCTGTGTAAGACCTGTGCAAAATCAAGCCAGTAAGTATTGCAACATGGATAGGGAGAGTTATTAATTCCTAGCACTGCTTAAGGAGCTGTTGACAGTTGATGACTGCTCAGGCAGTATTCTGTTGTTGTGACAAGTATCATGACCAAAAGAAACCTGGGGAGAAAGGGCTCATTTGGCTTACACTTCCAAGTCCAAGTCCATCATTTAGGAAAGTAAAGACAAGAATTCAAGAATGAACATAAAACAGAAACCGTGGTGGACCGCCACTTGCTGGTTTTAGACTAAAAGGCCTGATTTCCAAAAAAAAAAAAAATCAAGAGATTTGACTGTAGTTCAGATTAACAGCTATAAACACCAGGGAGACTATGAAGGGAACTTAAAAGGATCTTTGGACTTGGCAATGGGAAGCCATCATTGACTATTCTTTTATAATGTTGATTATAGATGAAATTTCTCTCTGTGAGAAGGTTAAATCCAGAAGCAACTTGCAATAGCTCCAGACTATGATGTGAAGGGCTCACTATTCATCCCTAAATTCAGCAGTGTGAAGAACGAAGTCAAGGCCAAATCTTCAAGTACAAATGAAGGGAGGAGGATTTGTCTTTGATGGATTTGCTCTTTCGTCCGAAGGAAGAAGTCAGTGGAATGGAAGAGCCTGGGTATACAGAAGAAAGCACACATCTCTGAAAATATCTCAAAAAAAAAAAAAAAGAGATTTGGGAAATTAAAAAGCCATTGAAACAGATCAATAGCTGAAATGTGGCTTTGTTTTCATGGAATCAAGTTGATTTTCCTTCCAGGCTTAGCATATTGCTTCTATTGAAAATATTTGATCAGGTAAAATTAAAATATGTAAAAAATGCCTTGAAATAATTTCTGTGGACAAATTTTGGAAGTTATTTCAGTTCTTCACATCCAAACACAAGTAGGCTCAATTAATCATTATTTATTATAAAATGTTCAATCAAAGGAAAGAAATCCTTTCACTGGTTAAATCAAGAAAAAGAAGACATGGTCTCTCACACCTTCAGCCTCAAGTACAGGCTTCTGGCAGAGTTCATAAACTGTTGATATTAATGAAACTTTGAAAAAATAAGGTGTCATCTGCATGCTTTACGTGCACTACCCATACTGTACAGAGTCTGGGAAGACCCAGTAGAATGACTTTCACTGTCATAGACAGTTTATAAGACAATAAAGTCAGCTTCACTACCCGCATCATTAAAATAACAACAACAAAAATAAAAATAATAGAGTATAAAATAAGGAGAAGCCTCAGGGGTTAAGGTGTTTGCTGTTTAAGCACAAAGACCTGAGCTTGATCTCCAGAACTCATATAAGAAGTTGGGTGTGGATTACACACCTATAAACCCAGCATGGAGAGGACAGAACAGAAGAATCCAGGGGGAACTTTGGCCAGCCAGTTCCACCATCTGTTGAACTCTAGATTTAATTAAAGATTTTGTCTCAAAAACTAAGGTGAAGAGTAATAGGGAAAGACACCTAACACTGACTTTCTCATGTGTATGCCCAGCATGCACAAGCACATAGTCCTATACATACATGCATATCACACAGAGTATTAATAATCATCATCGTTATAACAAATGAGACTAATATGGTTATCTCTAGGAAATACATTGATTTGTGCACAGAAATGTGAAAATAATCATTTGCTAAGTTATATGTCAATAAAACTATGAAATTAATGTTACAATAAGAATATCTGGATAGCTAGAGTTTGCCAGGAAAGGATATATTTTGATACTACATTTCTACTGACAGCATGGTCATTCTAAACTCTAAGTAAGGTGCTAAAAATCAAAAAGACAGACTCCTTTAACAATTAAATATGTTGGAAAGAACATCCCCATCCTGACATACACATTCTTAATTCATTTTTTCTTGCCAAGGTGAAATATGCACAATAGGATTCAGAATAAATCCTATACATATTCTCTTTTTTCAATGTATATGGAGTTGGTTACAAAAATATTTAAATATATGCTAAACATGGGTGTTAGGAGATGTATACATATAAGAAAAGGATGGTTAGTCCTGGCTCTACTGGGCACATACATATATATATTTTAGAATATATATATAGATATTTATTTATAGGAATAAAGATAATATGTGCATAAATGCATAGAATACATACTTTATATACAAATGTTACAAAGTTGATGTGTTTTCATTGAGTATAAAGAAAATAACTTTATTAATTACAACTACAATTAAAACAGTATGGGAAAAAAGTAGACTACAACTATTTTTTGAAAAAAAATATTTTTTAGCTTGACTCAAAAGCATACTCATGGGACACATGAATACATCCACACCAAGTCGATATGCATACCTGCAGTAAAATTAACAGTTAATTTTCTAAGTTATAGACATGCCTTTTACAATTTGGCTCAGAACTTTATTTCACATTTGCATGATTCTCATGTATGTAATACATTTTCATGGTATAGAAGAAAGCGACGTTTATAGGACTGGGACTGAGTCATACATTTAATATTGTCTATTTGTGTAACTCCGGGCCATTTACTTAGGGTACTTGTGTCCCACTTTAAGGAGACAGATCATGGAACCCTTTATATAGCTGCTGTTTGACCCTGAAAATGACCTGATGTAAGTAAAGCCGTTGCATAATGCCAGGCGGGGTCTCTTCTAACACAAAGGATGCCTTGATAGCACTTAAAAAAAGGGGGAAAAAAAGGAACATCACAGTCATGTACACTTATTGAAGTGGTGTTCCATAAACAGTTTCATCTCTTCTTCTTAGCCTTAGCTGTTTTATGAACAAAGTCTGGCCTAGAAAACATCGTGTTACTTTGGTTGCACTTTTTTAAAGTAAACAATCCAGGAAACAATTTACTTTCTTTTGTAGTCTTAAATGGGTACCTACATAATCTTAAATGGTTATGTACAGAGTTCCTTCTCATTGATAACTATCCCATACACGGCGGTGCATGATGTGTCCATTTTCAAAGAATAAGGTAGCAACAGGCAGGCTATGCTCTCTACTGAAACCGTACAGAACTCACCAAACTCCAGGGAATCAGCAGACACTTTAGAGTATTGTATCCATCGCATCCTTTAACATGAATAATAACTGAACATCTGTGGAAGCAAAGGCTGGCTAATAAAGTGGCAGATGCAAAATGCTAGCTTGGAATTAACATATAACATTGTTGATGCAGCAACAGTAGCTGTGAAGCTACACAGTATCCTTGTTCTTTCTGCTGCTCTGTTGCTGCCCATTGTAGCTGTTCCCACCTGTGACCAAACATCATTTGATTGTAGCTGGAGTTTTCCTGTGTCCACCCAGCTCCTACAGCCGCTCAGACCCAAGTAAACACATAGAGACTTATATTACTTATAAATTGTATGGCCGTGGCAGGCTTCTTGCTATCTAGTTCTTATATCTTAAATTAACCCATTTCTATTAATCTATAAGCTGCCACGTGGCTTATGGCTTACCGGTACTTTTACATCTTGCTTCCTTTGTGTCTGGCTGGTGACTCCTGACCAGAATTCTACCTTCCTGTTCCCAGAATTCTCTTCTTGGCTTATCCCACCTATACTATACTTCCTGCCTGGCTACTGGCCAATCAGTATTTTATTTATCAACCAAATCAGAGCAACACATTCACAGCATACAGAGCAATATCCACAGCATTTGATTGAATTAGAGAACTCATGATGGTGCTGAGCACTGTGGTAAAAAAATAATTGTGCTATCTGATTCGATTCAGCTACTAAATTGATTTGGTTAAGAAAGTTTTAAAAGATACTAACCTCTACTACTAAATCCAAAGTAAGTGGTATAAACTAATCTTTAAAGAAATAAGATATAATAGTGAAAAGAATACGATTTTTTTCTGTAACTTTAAATAGAAGACAAATAAGACATATATCTCAGCCCTTGAGGAGAGCGGTTGTTTAAATGCAGGTGTTTTAGATATTGTAACCTTGGTATGTTGCTGAAGTCTTGAAAATAGAGAATGTTTGGGAAAATCAAAAGATCTGAGATATTTAAAGCATTAAAAAGGAAAACAGACATGAAAAAATCAAGTAAATCCTATATACAGGAGATTATTTATTATTAGCTTTTCAGCAACACATCTATAGAACTTGAAATTTTCTTGCCAACTCACAGAGTGCCTGGGAACAACAACCTTAACTTGAAATTTTCTTCTCCTTCTCAGTTTGAACCAGAACTTCAAAACTATTTCAGTCAAGATTTTTGAACTGCGGGTCTTGAAATGGCTTTGATCTGACATGGTATTCAGACACAAATCTTTCAAAATTGCCAAATAAATATAACTTGCAGACTAGTTAGGAGACTGGGTTTTCTTGCTGAGAGTTTCTGTAGATGTAGGAAGAATGGTGACCTAAGCTCCTGTCCCCACAGGGGAGCTGCTGTTCTTTCCTCTATTATCTACCCCGGGTATGTACTGTCTGTATATACACTTCTCTAAGCTGCATTCAAACAAATATAACCACACTGATGACAAAATACTGACTCTAAATAAGCTTAAAAAATAAATTTAATTGGTGAATAAATTATTGGTTGTCTGAAATCTGCTAAAAAAGAAATTTTGGTCCTTGAGCTTCATGCTTTAAAAAGTAAGTGAATATTTCAACATCAGTTTATGAGCTCAGATTTTTTTTATAATTTTGTGTGCATTCTCATGTTTTTAGCTAGGTGAGATTTGCATTAACTTAGCCTAAATATCTCAATAGAAAAATGTCTCAATATGTTTAACAAAAATTTTCTCTCGGTTGCAATGTTACATGAGTTTCAGATAGATATAGATGGTCTTATTTAGGATGTTTTGTTTTGTTTTGTTTTTCCTAAAATATTCTGCACGTTTAGAAAGACTCTGTCTCAATTTAAGAGTCTGTGAATTACTCATTCAAACTATGTACAATTAAAATATCTTTTTAAAGAGGAAGACTATCACATTCCAAAAATACAAACAGATTTTTTTAATGTCTTTACTGAATAAGCCATAAAAGAGATTTAATATTCCACAGGGCATATTAATTTTGTTCTGTCTAGAGTCTAGATAATAATTATGCTTAAAATATTACTGTGTCTTACAATTTATATTCCTAACTCAATGGACCTAAGTAAAACTAAATATATTTAACCTCATAAAAATGTTTGCTTTGTAATGAAGTAGTCCTTAGGTTTATATCAATTTGACACAGTGCAGACATTGACCATTAGTTAATCCTTCCCTTTGATAGCTATACATACTGCCTGCCTTTTGAAATCTCAATTATTATGAGAAAGATTTGGCCAGAAAAGAGCCCAAGAAGAGAATTAGATTGACAGCTAATTAAGATGACAGTATAAAAAGTGCACACATTATGCTATAATTCTTGTCACCAGGGAAATATATAGGAAATCATCTATCACTTACAGATTCTCAGTAGGTAAAATTTCTATTGGTAATCTTTAAGGCTCATCAGTGCTTGTTCCCAGGATGGACAGTACAAAGATACCCCATAGCCAGATTTGGAACAGTGCAAGGAAGGAGGAAAAATGGTGAGGTATCAGATTCCAAGTTCTCTTCCTGAGATGTTCATCCTGATAGTCAGACTTTTATGAAGTTTTTACTATTGATCATTTCTACTCTTCTTTGTCTTTCTAAATATTCAGCAATATATCAAGTTACTACAAGGCAAACAAAAATTCTTCAGCTCACAATTTTTTTTTATCCTGACTTGGAATTCAATCTTGGTCTGATGTTGAAATCCATTAGGTTCTATACATAATTCAAGATTGGGAGCCGGGCGGTGGTGGCCCATGCCTTTAATCCCAGCACTCAGGAGACAGAGCCAAGTGGATCTCTGTGAGTTCGAGGCCAGCCTGGTCTACAGAGTAACCCTGTCTCGGGGAAAGGAAAAAAAAAAAAAAAAAACAAGATTGGGACATGATCTTGAGTATCTTTTCTAAATTTAAAGTAGTAAGTCTTTAATTAAACCCAAGCACTGCTTATCTCTAATCTATTTAATAAACATTTAGAGTCTTTCAAACATTACAGAAGCCACTGAAGCTACAGAGTTGTATGTGATACATCCTTTGTACTCACAAAGTCTGTAATGCTAGTTTAGGATGGCAGGTGACTCAGTACCACAATAAGTGATGAGTGTTGTGTCACCAAGGAGTGAGCTTTACCTGAGGAGGAACAACAAGAGGCAAGACTAATTCAGACGAGCACACAGGATTGACAAGGTTCAAATTATAGGAGGAGGAAACTTTTCCCAGGCAAAGAAAGAGGGAAAGGAATAGATTTTAAAAAAAAAAAAATGTATTGTTGACTGCAAGTTTCATTTAAAAAATAAAAAAATACATTAGAAGGAATTGTTGATGATTGTGAATGTAGATGCATTAGTGAGATCCAACAGTGGGTAAAGGCACTTGTTTCCAAACCCAACAGGCTGTGCTCGATCCTCAGACCCACATGGTGGAAGGAAAGTACCAACCTCCGCATGATGTTCCCTGATTTGCACGTATGCATCATTGTGTCCACAGATGCACACATGCACACATGTACTTACAATCATAAATAATCAAACATAAAACAAATGAGTAAAAGATTTCAATGTTGATGAAAAAACTCCCAACCTTCTTCTTCCATCAAGACGAAAGGTCTACTGCAAGGGGCTGGTAGGATCAAACCTGTCCCTTGGAATTCAAAGAAAATGTGGAATGACTATACATTTCTCTTCTTGTTTCACCCATCTTTCTCTGCCTATATCCAAGGAGACCAAGCAGCCGATTAAATTTTGTGCCAGCAAAGAGATGCTGTGATTCTTCCCATGATCTCTCCAAAGAAAATACCACTTTGACATCTGAACAGTCTCCTTAATTCCTTAGTGGGGTGCGGGGGGAGGGAGAGAAGTCTCCCATTATTATAATTAGGTCTATTCTTCAAAAGATTCCAGTATTTTTTTTTTTTTTTGGTTTTTCGAGACAGGGTTTCTCTGTGTAGCTTTGCGCCTTTCCTGGAGCTCACTTGGTAGCCCAGGCTGGCCTCGAACTCACAGAGATCCGCCTGCCTCTGCCTCCCGAGTGCTGGGATTAAAGGCGTGCGCCACCACCGCCCGGCCAAGATTCCAGTATTATATTTAAAAATTAGCAGGAGATGTTTTAGAAAAAAAATGACAGTTACATTATTTAGACTCATCATGGTCGATGTCTTGACCTGAGTGTTGACCCTCCAGATTTGGAACCTGAATGCAATCTTAGCTAAAATATATATGTGAGAGGCCTGATACAGCCATACTCATGATAGCTCTTAATAAGCACATCTGGGAAGGAGCATGGTACAGGATCTTCTCCAACATCCTTTCACAATGTCTTCTTCATAGTGGATAGTGGATAGCAATAAATTGGTTAGTTACATCTAACATTGCCCTAATAATCCTTCTCCTCAGCCTTTGAAAAGGACCAATTCTAACTATAAAAACATTGGCAAATAATCCAGTGCTCAGACTGCTGATCCAAGGAAATTTTACTAATACTTTCTTATTTTACATTTCTCATCTCCTAACCCTCACTTTCTCATTTTTTTGTATTTATAATCATGAAGTTAACACACACACACACACACACACACACACACACACACACACACACACATACACACACACACACACACACACACATCCAAGGATAATATTACAAAGCCACACATATAGAAGGGTTGGGATATATATATATATAAACATTTTCCTTCCTACCTACTTAAAACAGAATGACAAACATTACAAGACTCAAGCCATGTGAAGTGGAAGGCCTTGGGATCCTAGTCCTCCAGAGGAAAGGCAGGAAATTGCTGTAATTTCAAGGCTTGACTGGGCTATATAGTGAGTCACAAGTTGTCCTGGGCTACATAGTGAAAATGTGCTTTAAAAAACCCCACAAGACAAATATTAGAATGCATAGCCAATGTCAGGGGTTATTCTTGAACAGTGGCAGAGCTCCTTATATAGAGAGCTTTCATCAACCTACCATTCAGCACAATAAAAGTAGCATTGCTGTTGTTATTATTCCTTTTATTATTAGCTACTGCCAATATTTTAGTTATGACTAACATCCACAGTACACGATTCTTAGCATTATCCTTCTCAATAACTGATACCTATGTCTGCTTTTAGCAAAAAAAAAATCTATTGACTTGCTAATGATTGGTCTTCAACTATTTTTTCCAGCTAAATGTAACATATCCTTCTCTAACATTGTGCAAACGTCATTTATTTTCTCCTATCAAAGTTTGGATTTGCTTTTACTTCTGGTTGAAACTTGCTTTAAAATTAACCTGATCAATAAATATAAATGTATATATTTTCAAAATTCTATTTGACCAACTTTCAGTAATAGATTTTTAATGTCACAAAGTATGTGTTCGTTGATGCTAACATCAATATGATTTTCTGGAAAAAAAAACTTTCTTGAGCTTCATTATTAAAGAATGCAACCAGTTCTGTATGGTGAGCCACACTGAAATCAATCCCTTTCATAAGACTTAACCATGTTCTGCTTTTACAGATTTGAATGACACATAGTAAATGCTTCCTATACTTGGTCATTTCAGTAATATCATAACACAGTCTGAACAAATTTATAATTTTTTTCTGATGGATTATTCCATACATCCTACTAATTGTAATTGAGAAACAAGGTAAGGCTTTTGATACAACTCAGCTCCTTGGTATTGTTCATTTGTTCTTTTATTATTTTGCCCATGGTAACGCTGAAGGACTAAAATTTCTTCAAAAAGGATTCCAAAGTACACCTTAATCTATAACAATGGACCTGTCACCCATCTTAAAATAATCACGGTAATCATTAGAATCTTAGAAGGGAGGCTCAGACAATTTAAGACCTATTCAATGGGTAACATTCTTTGTTAGAATATCTAAGTAATAATAGGATTAGGCCTTCCAAGTACATTACAAAAGATGTGTTTTCAGGGGAAAATTAACTGACTCCTACTTCTGCCATGGTGATGCCATGAGGAGGAAGAAGAGCAGAACATGTAGGACCACAGCATACAGGAGTCTCCGAAGAAGACTGATGCTGGAAAAAGACGGAACACCATATGCTCAGTTAAGCTCTGAGCTTCACAGGAGAGCCAACCATTATCATCGTATCCCCTTCCCAATTCACAAATCACATTCTCTGCCCACATTACTTCTGCCACTTGTTATCCTGATTCAAGTCCTTATTCATATACTTCTGTATTGTGTGGCTAGCCTGAACAAAATAGAATACACCCTCACCCCTGAGGGTCTCAGCTGAACTGCTCAAAAGCCTCCAGTTCCTGGTCCTTTTCATTCACCATGGATATAATATCCACTACAGAATTTGGTAAACAGCATCACACCACAAACTATACATGCAAGAAGAAAATATTCTAAACAAAGACTAGAGAATTCACAGTGGTTTTTTTTTTTTTTTAAGGTGGCATTTCCCTGAAGAAAATTGACTCTCAATTGTTCATCAGCCAACAGCTTCTCTTCTAGACTTCATTAATCTGCTTCTTTCTTACATGGCTCAAGGAATTAAGCAAAAGGTATTACTTTATGGCATTGTAATGATTCTTTTGAAGTGGTTTTAAACCTGTGAGTCATGATCCCTTTGGAGGGGGTGAATGACCTTTTCACAGGGATCACATACCAGATATCAGATATTTACATTATGATTTTTAACAATTGCAAAATTACAGTTGTGAAGTAGTGGCAAAATAATTTTATGGTTGGGGGTTACCACATCAGAAACTGTATTAAAGAGTTACATCATTAGGAAGGTTGAGAACCATTCTTTAAAGTGCCATTTTGCTGCAAACAGGCATTTTCTCTTAAATGAACTAATAGTTAGTGTAACACAAATTGCTAAACAGTCTTATTAATAAAAAAAAACAACAACCCAGATCCAGATATTGGGGTGAAAGCTGAAAGATTAGAGAAGCAGAACAAGCCACAGCCAACCTCACCTCACCAATTTCTCAGCCAATCCTGTTTCCACAAATCCTCAGACTGAAAGCCTCTGAATCCTTACCCCTGAGGGTCTCAGTTGAACTGCTCAAAAGCCTCTAGTTCCTGGTCCTCACACTTTATATACCTTTCTGCTTCCTGCCATCACTTCCTGGGAATAAAGGAATGTGTCCTTCCCAAGCAAAGACATGAGATCTCAAGTGCTGGGATTAAAGGCATGTGCCACCATGCCTGGCTCTGTTCCTAGTGTGGCCTTGAATTCACAGAGATAGACTGATCTCTGCCTCCCAAGTGATAGGATTAAAGGCGTGTGTGCCATGACTGTCTGGCTTCTATGTCTAATCTAGTGGCTGGCTCTGTCCTCTGATCCCCAGATAAGTTTTATTGTTAGAGCACAAATAGAATATCACCACAAGTTAGTGAGACAATATTTTGGTCATGGCTGGATAATTTTCTATAAACTCTATATACATGGGATTTTCAAGTGAAGGTCACTGATAATTTTTAAAATATATTTCCTTACTTCAATTACATAGGTAAGTATAAAAACACAAACAGTATTTTAATATTAGAAGTTTATATTGGATTAGGGTCTCATTGAAAATAGAATTGCTTGTGTTTCATTCAGATCACAGAAGAGCCTATCAAGTTGTATAATAGGTGGTAAAATTTCTTATGTTGTGAATATGAAAGTGTGGGAGTATGTCAAGTCACACTTATGCACAAAAGCCTCCTCTACCAAAAACTTTAAGGCAAGAAGTAAGATTAACGAATTATATTTATAATAAATTGGCATTATTGTGGACTAAAGAAATGAATGAGTGGATAGATGGGTGGAAACTTTTAAATGGAATCATTTTGTTATATATGTGAGTATACAAGATCATAGACATCTGTACATGCTGACACTTATATACTGTTTGATCATGGGAATTTCCTACATCATAAATCTTAGCATATATCATAAATACAAATGGGGTCAGTACAACTAGATTTCTCAGTGAAAAATGAAACAAAATTCAGTCACAGGGATCGAAGCCTTGGATATTTCTTAGGATTCCAATGGTGAGCTAACATCTGAAGTTCTTTGGATCAATGTCTTAATGTAAAATCAGCCAATCATCAACCATAGAGGAGTTTTGCTGAGCATTTGGGGGACAAAAAGAGAAAAGTTCAGCCTCTCTCCTTGATATACAAACATTTCATCATGCAGTTATACAGAGGCAATGCCTCCCTGCTCCTGTCTAAGGCCTTTCCACAAAGCATGTGATAAGAATAAAGAATGGCCATGGAGGAGCCTGGCTCGCTGCCTGCCCTGGTCCTGCAGCAAAGCCTTCTTTCATCAAGTCTGATTTTCCAGCAAAGTGTTCTTTTTAGCTTCAAGATATATTGACTTTGTTTTTCCTTTGAACTTCTTTGGCCTCATGATGACCTCTGTTGGGAAAAAAAAGAACCTAAAATTTATTTTTCTAGAGGAATAAAAATTTCATCGACAATATTTTTCTGCAAATGTGGAAAAGGTGCTAAAACAAAGCAGATGCTATTGTCAAATGATCCTTGCTTAGGGACATTTTTAGATGAAAACTGATTATTGAAAACTCGGTTTTAATATGTGTGTGAGAGAGAGCATATATTTACAAATATGTGTAAGCCTCACTTAGAGTACTAATCTGAAAGAAAAAAGAATTCTGAGAAGCTATCTAGGTCATCTCATAAACCAAAGAGCCACAAGTGAAGAGAACCCACAGGTCAATTCAACACCAGAGATTTTATTCCCAGCAGAGACCACAACACAACTTCCATATGTGTGTGACTTCTCCATCATGTAAATGCTGTGCTGGGTAGAATCCTACCAAATGATGCAAACCAGATCTGTTTTCAAGTTCTGGTTATCTGTTAAGGACCAATCCAAGGGCCAGTTCTGTTCTGAAGCCATCCATGCCCCACTTTGCAAATAGAATCCTTCTCTATTATGACCTCAAGAGATGTGTCAATCATTTAGTGTCTTCACACACACACACACACACACACACACACACACACACACACACACTCCTGTGTGCTAAGTTATGTGATTGACTTATATTAGAATTTAACTTTGGTGCAGCTACTCGAGTTGGCCAAGTAATATGTAATGCTATGCATGTTTCAGCAGTCACGTGTATTGACAAAGATTGATTAATGCAATTATGGTGTCCTTACCTTCTCAATGCAAATTCCTTCTGAAAATGGTAATATATCCTGGCATATAGTAAAAGATATGACTTTCATAATGTTGTCTTGTTTTCTAAAATTTAAGTTGATATTCCTCTCATAAACGTATGTGCTGACTGTATTGTCAGCATTCACTCTATTATATTTTTCCTCTTATAATTTTTAGCTGTGTGTACATGAATGTTAAGTATACATGTGTGCAGGTGTGTGTGTGTGTGTGTGTGTGTGTGTGTGTGTGTGTGTGTACACACTTGCAGGAGTCAGTGGAGGACATCAGTGGCCTGCTCCATCATTTTCCATAGATTCCTTTGAGACAAGGTTGAGCCGGAAGCTAGGCTGTTGGCCATCAACTGTCATTGATTTTCCTGTCTCTACTCCTTCGTGCTTACAATGCTAGGATTACAGGCGCTTGTGCAGCCACGCCCAATTTATTACATGGGCTCTGGGGATTTGAACTCAGATCCTCATGTTTGCACAGCAAGGGTTCTTACCTACAGAGCCATCTTCCCAGCTCCCAGATACTTTTTCTTTATTTGACAAGTTTTCTTACAAAAAATCTCTCATTCCTAGATCTATAGTCTAAGTATCTTAAAGAAAATTTTATATAGCAGATATATCAGTGTGTTTCAGTAATAAAGGTATTTTTGTCACATTCAATTTTCATGCTCTTTCATGCTCCTAATCAATATATTGTTAAGTGGAAGCACAATCCCCACACCCAATGTATTGGCTGCTACTTTTAATCATTCATGTTGACCTTAGAAGTCCCTTTGGCTGAGGGAGACACAATAAAACATCATAATAGGACCAACCTCAAAACCTTTGTACTACAGATTTACAGCTCTTTCTTAAAATAATAATTTGGTTGCAAGGGGTAGTTTGCTAAATATTTTATCTACAAACAGCTTGATTCACATCTTGTAATAAAATTTTTTCAGCTCTCTGGGAAAATGTTAGCAATAAAATTTTCCAACTCAGTTAACAGTTATGCTTATATGATAGTTTGAAATTTTAAGCAGAAGATGAGTACATTTTTTGTACTTCAGAAAAAAAGAACTGTAAATGCTTTAGTGGAAACACACATAAACTGAAAATCATGGTATGCTTTTACTAAGTTTAGAAAACCTTTATCGGCAGGCATTATCTGGTAAAGTGATTGATTGGTACCTAGAAGTCTATTCAAATAACAAAGTCAAACTTATATGGGTTTTTCTGCTAGTTTTTAGTATCCAGTATCTTTAAAACAAGTACTTAAAAAACCTAAAGAGAATGTCAGGTTCCTAGCTATATGCATTCTTGAGTACCACTTAATTTTGTTTAAGTTTGAACAAGTGACCTTTGTGCTGTTTTGGTTTTGCTTTTTTAACATGAAAGACATGCCCGACACTTATTTCTTACTAATACCTCCTCACAGACACAATGTGAAGATCAATTAAAGTATTGTTTGCAGAAAAGACTGAAAAGTGATATATAAATATAAAGTACTACAATTTTGAGAGCCTATAGTTAATGAAAATTTTCAGTGCTGAAAGCTGAAGATGCATCCCAAGGTGCTGCAATTGTCTGTGGATACCCAGGAATAAACTATAAATAATAATGGCAATAGATGCAATTTCATGTAAAGTTATAGGATCCCAATGGACAAGAGATTCTACATTCAGTCTTGCAACTACTCCCACCCCCAATCTTTTGTACTAAAATGTAAGTCTTCCTTATACAACAACTGCTGGAAAATATAATCAATGGCATCCTTGATAAATGTATTAAGTACTTACAGACTCCATTATATATCAGACACTATACTATATGGCAGATTTTTTTACAAGTTTGTCTTATACATTGATATCATTCTAGTTTTACAACAATCCTTGAGTTGAACACAAGATTGATTTACTCAGCGGTACAAAAATCCCATCTCAGGTATGCTCAAAAATGTACTCAAGTCAAGTGACTCTTACTTCCTAGAATTTCTATCCAAGATTTTTGTTCTTGTACATCAACATGTCGTGAATATTTATTTTCTCATTGACATAAATATAACAAATGTTATCTTTATTTAATGGGACTTGAAACCCCTGAAAATTAAAACACTGGTCATCCCTAAGGAAAGGCACATCTACATACAAGAAAGGATATCACCCATGTATGGGAAGACAGAATCAGATGAGTAGGTAGATAATTAAAGTTCATCATGGCCTTTGCTGAACAGTAGGACAAATAAAACTTTTAACATCTCAAGTAAAATAAAAATAAAATAAACATCCTTAGGAAGACTGGGAACACAGCTCAGTGGTAGAGCATTTGCCTAACATGTGTAAGACCCCATGTTCAACTCCCATCATTGCAATAATAATTACTATTGTTGTTGTTGTTATAATATCACGAAAAATAATATTTACAACATTGTGATAAGGATTGGTAGTCTTAAAATATAAAGAATATTGTTTAAAATAAATTAATGCATTTTTAAAGTTACAATATGAGTTGTACAATACAAGAAATGAATTTGTAAGAGCTTAAGCACAGACATTCGTTATTCATGTTTTAATGCTTAGCTTCATTAGTTAGAAAAATAAATAAAACAATATTTGTGAGGCGTTGAGAGGGTTCAAAGAGTAAAGGTGATTGTACCAAGACAAATGACTTGGGCTCAACCCCAGAAACAAACAACTTTGAAAGGAGAGACTAGAATCCCATAATTAGTCTTCTGACTTCCACATGTGTTGCAGTATAGGCAGACACACACACACACACACACACACACACACACACACACACACACATGCACGCACACACGCACGCACGCACACTACATAAATAAATAAGTGTAAAGTAAAAAGAATTTATAAATACATCTATGAATGACGTGCACTGCACATGTAAATCACTGATGATAAAATTCAGGGATGTTTATTCCCATTTCAGTAGTAAACTGTTGCTAAATTTTAGAAGATTAATATGATTTCAAAATCTTGAAAACATAAACTCTGTTTCATCACAAAATCCTCTGAAAGTGAACGTATCAGTCACAGATGCGTAAAACAAAGTGAGCTACAGAATGGACATTATGGTGTTGCCGTCAATGACAAAATGAGTAAGCAACCTCTACTCCCATGCAATAAAGGATAGCAGATAAATCCCTGTGCATTCACAACTTGACTTACTGTGCAACAAATTAAGATGATATGTGTAAAAATATTTAATGACATGACAACTCACATTTCCAAAGAATATCAAGGATGATTCTATTTGAGTTTAAGAACTGCATAAGCTTCATTGGTGCATCTAAGAAGATGGATGCATCTCTATATAGATACCTATAGAGAGAGGTATGAATAAATGTAGATGTGAAATAGCAGTTGAGTAAGAGAGATGGGGACGAGCATGTTATACAGTTAGAACTGGAGATAAAGATGGAGCTAGAGATATCTGCAGAAAATAAAAAATACAACTGCAAAGATATAAGACACAATCATGTTTATCAAAATTTAGAGATGGTTGTATGTAAGTAGTGAAGATTAGAAATGCTTTATTTATCTATTACTACAAAATTGTTTAAAAATTTTAAAGTAAACAAAATCATAATTTTACCAAAGTGAGTGCCACGCCTTTTTTCTCTTAGTCATTTTAGCATACAGAGAGAAGAAAACTAATACCCTTGAGTCATGTCCAGGTGCAATTTATTAACTGTATTGGTAGTTAGTTGGATAGTATCAAAACCAATCTTCAGGAGTATAACTGCTAATCCTGTCAAGAATATAGCTTAGCCTAATCGTGTCAACAGGAGACTGAAGCTAATAAGAACAATAAAGAAAAAGTCATGAAGACAGAGTCCAGCACAGCTTCTGCCATTTGCTGGGAAAGAACTTTGATACATTCCCTAAAATCCTCAACCACTGATTCTTCATTTGTAAAACTGCACTAAAAACAATCTCTCCTGTCTTAATGAACTATTTGAGTACTGACTTTGATATATACAAATCTATGGCTTGCATAAGCATTACAGTTTAATGAATTCAATTTTAATGAATTCAAATAAGAATGAATTCCCTTATAAAGCAGATTATTTGACATATATACTATATAATATAAATACAGTTCATTTATAATATATATTTTATATATAGTGTGTGTGTATGCATGTACAGGAATAGATAATTTGGGCACTAATCAAGGAGCTAAAAATATGAGCATTTTTCATTTCCCATATTAAGCAGAACATTAATGCAACATTATACTCTTACTTAGATAGACTAGTAGACTGGTATTGAATCACTATAATACGTATTTTTACAATATTTGCTATGTTCAGAGGCATTTTTGACTGCTTATACTTCATTGACGCAGTCCTTCTACAACAAAACCTCATCAAATACGTTCCGCTGCCAAGATCTCTGCTCAATGCTGATGATTCAAGAACAAGCAGGGCCCTGTGAGGCGTTGTCCTTGCAGAACCTAGAGTGTGAAGGGAAGCGCATGAAACAATAGCTAGACCTCCACGGGAGAAGTAAATGGATGAACGCAAGAACATTTTAAAATGTCAAACTCTCTTCCCTTCCCAGCAACCTTCTGAGCGAAGAAGGTTGTTATGTGGCTGAGATGAGGCTAATAGTAGCATCAAGAATGGAGAATCGCTTCTCTCAGGCCTCAGCACTAACTGAAAAGAAAGAATATGAAGACCCTCATCTCAGCCACTCCTCGGAGTACTTGGCACTTCTTCCAAGTAATCAGAATAATGTTCTGAAAGTTTCTGCTTCCAGATACTGTGGGTGGAGGGTGGTGAAGGAGAGCACGTGCACACTCACACACTGAGATGATTGACATACGCAACACTTCAATTAAAAATATGAGAAATGATATTCCCCATATTAAGCTGGACATTAATGTATTATTTTAGGTGGTCAGAGTTATGTATATTGGTGTCCCTCTGCTTGATGATTTCAGCAATGTTGAAATCTCCAATGGTCTTGGGAAGACATGATACACTTTCAGGTTAGTTTCTCAAATGCTTGATTATTCTGAGAAATTAATATTTTATTTTTCTTTTCAGTGCCTACGACCTCAGTTCCACTTGCCCACATTAATCTCAAGCAACTCAGTCTTGGAGAATCTCAGGCTAGCAGTGTAAACTAGTTTGCAGGTCCTATTGTAAGTGTGCTGTACTGTGGAACCAGAAAACCAGGGCTAGAGCTAGGAAAGGTCAGAAAGCTGGAGGAGAGTGGCTTCCTTGAACCAACAGTGTAGACTCAGATTCTTAAATCCTTTGCAAACATCATCTACATGAGTATCACTAGGTGATACTCACATGCTTCAAACGAAACTCTTAAGTTCTGATGATGTCTTCCTCCTTAATCTGGACATTGCTCTGGTATCAGAGTCCTAAATTTCATGATAACAAATACTGCTTCCAGAAGCAAATATGCCCAGTAACTGAAGAGTAGCCATTAATCTGACAGACTTCAATTCATATCTGGTTAATGACACTTACCAACTATGTGCCTCAAACAACATATTTACAGTCAATCTGCAAATAGGAATTTTTAAAGTTACTGGCCTAATACATTCATTATGAGGTTTAAATGAGGAACCACACATGTTTAGCACAAGGTCAGGACTAATGCAAAACAGAAGTTGCCAAATTATATGAAGATTAAGTCCTTTATTAAGGGCTTAATGAAGATTAATTTTTCATCCATTAAATAGGGATAAAACTAGCCTACCTCATAAATTGTGGAGATTTAATGACGTCCTGCATTATATGTATTTATCTTGGTGTCTGCTTGAAATATGAGCTTAATAAGTGTGAACTCAGTATACTGTGTAGACACAAAGTTACAAAGGAATCGCTCTCAAACCCCAAGAGAAAACCAAAATTAGGCAAAACTTCTATTGTAAAAAACTGTATGAACTGCCTTATAGAGTACCTGAACACCATGGCTGATAAAGGACAGAGTATGAGTGGCCAAAGTCTGTCTATCCAATGAAGTCACAGTTATGTCTTCTGTTACCTCAGAAGTATCTAAGTTGGATGATAAGCTTTATCACCACTCTACAAGTACACAATAAAGGTCTTTGTCACTGCCCAAACATTTGTTTATCAAGTTTTCCCATATCAGTTCCTACTGGTGTTTTTGCTTTTACAGACCTACCTATTTTTGATATTTCACAATTCTGTTAATAGTTGAATAATATTTTGAAAAGAGCCATGGAATTACACATATCTTGATTAAAAATTTACGTAACGTATAAATATTTCCATAGTATCTATTGGATACGACAGAAAACTTTTTTAAAAAAATCAGGCTGTGGCATTAAAGGGATTTGAGATGTGTAAGTCTCCTCACTCAGTGTTTTCTAAGTTAAATTTTTGCTTAGTAACTCAGAGAAACTTCAAGTAAAATTTTCAAGTGATGTTTTAAAAAAGCACGGAATTTGAAGATAGATGTAAGACCACATACTTTAGCTCTCCAAACAAACTTGTAAGTTGGCTTGGGTCCGTGAATCTAATGAGCAAGTGGGCTGCATCCCAAACAAGGGTGTATCTGAGGCAGAATGCCTTTTGTGGCTATTAATATTGCCTATCCCCTCATAATGAAGACACAACCCAGAAGCCACAGGAAGAAAATCCACTTCAGCTCTTAAGTTGAAATGAACAGAAATTAATTCTAGAAGATAGATTGAGACTGTAACAACAACCCCCCAAATTAAGGATAAATCATTATGCTCATATATAAGCATTCTGCTGAAATACACATCTGTATGTTTTTAATTACTAAGGAAGAAATTAAAAATGAAGTTAGGAACATACTGTGACATTTCTCCATTTATAGTCTACCAAACATTAAGTGACTGTATAACCCTGCTGTAGCACAATAGTAGAATGTGTTTACTCTGCAATCAACCAATGCATACAACTTTATGTCAAGTAAGAAAATGTAATTGCAGTCTTGGCTTTCACTATTTAATCCTCTGAAATGGATATCTTCTCTTAAAACACTGTGTGCGTGATGTTACCATGAAATAGATTTATAGTCTGCCAATAATTGAACTGGCTGTTCTTTGAATGGTGATCCTAATTGCGGTGAAGTCAAGCAAAGATAAAATCTAGCTATGTTTAAAATATACCTTATAAATTTTGAAATATTGAAAACAACTTTATCTACATGCTTCATTCACATTTATGGGGAATGTGTAGCTACAACAACATGCAACATTTTCAATTTTATACTTAGCTAGCTGTATATTTGTTTTCTTTATGAGTGATGAATATGGTGGAATTATTCCAAATAGACCCCTCTGGCTATAAATAGTATTTATTCTAAAATAGTTAAAAGTTGAATAAAATTTAAAATTTATCTCCTCAGCTGCATTTGTCACAGTTGAAGTATTCATTAAACACGTATGGATACTGATCACTTATTAAACTAGGTAGATTTGAAACACCAAAATTTCTATCAGATGGCCTTCTACTAGCTTTACTGGACCCTATTTTCAGCTTTGATTTTGTTTTAAATGAATGTAACACCCAGTTCAAGGCTTTTTGGTAAATCTGGAACCATATGTTTTAAAAAATAACGTATCATCATATTATCATTAATTAAGTAGTCTTTTCATGTTTGCCTTACAAGAAGCTCCAATCATGCTCATCAGCCCTGAGTTGCTTCCATTGGATGCCCCTGCAGATTCTCTAGCACACTACTCTAAGAAGCTGCTCACTTTCCGGTCTCCTGTCCCCCTTCTCTATGCTGCCATAGTCTCCAAGGTCACTTCAAAATAAACTTCAAGAGCATACTTGTCATCTCCTTTTCTTCTTCTCTTTGCTCTTCTCAGTGAACACCAGGCCTTGTTTAATGCAACCCAGTACATGACTGTCCAAAAGAAATGCCAGTCTTTTAAATCTTCAGTGATTAATAAGTAAACATCATCAATGCATATTAGTTGAACAATTCCTGTTTCAAATTTTGAAATATTTGAAAACAATTTTATCTCCATATTTCATTACCACCTACAGGAAATATGCAGCTAAAAGAAGACGCAACATTTAATGATTTTATGCTTAACTGATTCCGTGTACAAGGACACACACACACATACATACATACACACACACATATCTTTTCTTGATCTCTACTCTCATTGTCTCTAGTTTATTTATCATTCTGTCACTATAATGTCCTTTTCAAACCAAAGCCAAAACAGCCTTCTTTGAGGACAGATAAGATAATAGATCTGAGTACAAAATGAGACATCAATTGCTTAGTATAAGATTAAGAAACTAATCATAGTTTTCACCTACCACCCAGTGCCCTCCATGGTGCCTTTAAATATTGAGACGATAACGATTCTCAATGAACACTTTTCAAAATACCTGAATATTATTTCAAGATCTTTAACCTTTGTGATTGTTGATTTCTCCATCTATGAAACAATATTTTCTTTCAGTCATAACTTAAAAGCCCAAATGAAAGCCTGTAACAAATTGTTACTGTTAATTTCACCAACACCATCATCATGCTTGTGGGCGTCATTGGATTGCATCCTCCTTGTCTCCCTTTGTATTCTCAAAGTTGTCCACATAGACAAACATGTAAAGACCCCATTGTCTTGTTGCACTGGTGAAGAAAAAATGAATCAGACAATATACAATCCACTTGCCATGACCAATCATATCAAGGAATAGTAGCCTTGTGTGAAGATATCCTCCTCATGATAAAACACAATCATCAAGCACTGAATTCCTTTACAAAGTACTATGTACTATGTATCCCTTGATGTTCAGATACATTACAGTACTAATACTATCCAAATGATGGTGCTCTTTCATGGACACTAAATAATAATTATTGGACCTTTACTTTTATTTGCACTTGAAGTTTGCTTTTCTTCAGTTTTTTTTTTTTGTTCAGATCTTTGACAGGAACAGTTCAGGAATAGCCTCCCATTAAAGCAGTGTCTTAAAGAAAAAAGGCAACTTAACATTAGTGAAAATATAAAATTTTGCTTTGTGAACAAAAAAATCTTTTTGAGGCTGTCTTAACAAGTTAATTTTTTTGAACTTCAGTTTTCATCATATTCAGGGCTGCTCTAAGAAATAACAAAATATGTTTAAAAAAAAAGAATTTTGCCATCTAGGAAGTCCTCTGATCCTCATGGAAACTAGAGATAAATTCAAATAAACTCTGACATGAAGTCCTCTACTTTCAATGATGCAAACAGGTTTTGTTTTATTTTGTTTTTGAACAATGTTTAGACATTGACTACAGAAAGAATTCTAAGTTATTCTAAAAGTATCTATGGCCCTTAAAAATAATAGTCTAATACCATGGTAGGAGGGAAGAGAATGCAGGAGGAAGGGATAAATAACAGTCTTAAAAAGAAATATGGGAACCTGCTGCTTTATAATTTCACTATAATACATAATAAAGATGTTTGATTGGCACTGTCTACATGGAGCAATAATGGTCTTCCCCAAATCCATAAATCCTTAGACAAAAATCCTAGGTATAGATCATTGGGATCAAGACTCCAGAATGAGACAGCCTACCGTCATTGCTCTTGGATGCCCAGCAGAGCTTAGTGACGAGACTGTCGAACTGAAGATGCCACACTTGGTTACACGACACAGAGGAATCAAGCTGGTACAGAATAGGAAGCTTTCTTACACTGACCAGCATCTGTCGTTCATGTATCATCATTTAATTGTAGGCTATTGGTGGAGAACAATGATCTGGAGTGTTACCAGATGTAAGCCACCCTCGCTATAGTAGTGACTGGTCTGGTAAAGCTTAGCCAACCATTGGTGAAATAGGGGCGTGACTATTATGGGTAACCAACTGCTTTTTGGGTGAATTTAAAACCTGCTCTAAAGGACAGAACTCATGCCTGGTAGTGTAAACCTGACTATAAATAAAATCATAATAATAACCTAGAAGTAAGAAATTCACTACACAGTGCTACATTTTAAAAAAGGTACAAAGAAAGCAAAATACCATAAAGACTCTAAGGAAAGTTAGAATCATGTTCTTTAAGATATGTGTGCAAATATTGCTTATTTTGTTCTTAGCCAGAACTTATCTATCAATTACTTCATAATTTATGATAAGTGTTTAATATCTCAATTACTATAATAGTGGATTTAACTTAAAATATCCATGTTACATTTCTTCATGGTTTTCTTTAAACATTAGCATCAAAATGTCTCAAAATGCATTTCCTGGGTCAAGGACATCATATCTAGCTGAGATGTTTGAGTGCAGATCCCCAGAAAAATCTGAATTTTTGGATGTGTAGCTTTCTCTGCATTTTAGTACTATCTTCAAATGACACCTAAGGGCTCAACATTTTAAAATATTGTACTATAATACTTAAAGTGACAGAAACTGAGCAGCAAAGACACAAAACAGACCATGAGAAGAAACACAAAAGTTCTCTATTTTTTCTCCCAAAACTCACATTAACTGAAAAATAAAATTCTCGCTTTAGATGTAGGTTTGAGTTGGCCTGTACAATTTTACTTTA
Organism: Peromyscus melanophrys; assembly: GCA_902168415.1. Taxonomy (NCBI): domain Eukaryota; kingdom Metazoa; phylum Chordata; class Mammalia; order Rodentia; family Cricetidae; genus Peromyscus; species Peromyscus melanophrys. Next base: position 13,936 of record CABHPR010157289.1, on the reverse strand, counting down.
AGATGACAGATCTCCTTTATAATTTTTCTTGACAAAATTTTAAGAGTTAAAAAGTAATATTGGCTAATACTTATACAGCTGGCTTAGTTATTGCTCTATTGCTGTGAAGAGACATGAGCAAGGCAACTCTTATAAAAGAAGGAATTTAATTAGGGGCTTGCTTATAGTTTTAGAGTGTTAGTCCATTATCATCATGGAGGGGAGCATGGTGGCAGAAAGGCAGGAATGATGACAGATAAGTAGCCAAGAGTTCACATGTGATAACCCAAGTTGCAATCAGAGAGAGACATTGAGCCATGCAAGGGCTTCTAAAATCTCAAAGAAGCCCACTCCTAGTGACTTCCTCCAACAGGGCTATACCTACTCCAAAAAAGCCACATCTCCTAATCCTTAGACCTAACAGTTCCCCTAACTGGGGACCAAGCAGCAAACATGAGACTATAGAAGCCATTCTCAAACTACCACAACAGCCAATGGCTTATTTGTAAAAATATCTTAATCCGTGTAGTGCTGCCCTGAAAGAAGAAAAAACAAGCTTATTTTTCATTCTCTAATAAATGTATCCAAGTATATTTTGACTCAAGTATTCATTAAAATTCACCGATGACAACTTATATAAATATCTTCTGGGCAAATTGGATAAATCTATCACAGCAATCTCAGGAAAATGAGACTCTTCTTTAAGCGATGATTCTGGTAATGGAACAGAACTCTAAAAAATATATAAAAATGGAAGTGTTATAATTAATAAGTGAATAATTATCTATTATTTCCTTTTCCCCATACTTCCAAATATCTGTCACAATCTGAAAAAAAATAAGGTAACATATCAAAACTATATTTCAGTCCCAAAGGCATCATTTGAATAAAAGGAACATATTAATAGCCTTGATGAATATTAACTCTAATATGTATACAGGCTTATAATATTCCAGTAAAAGTTATTCTTGTATCTATTGTTCTATCAGTTAATAAAAATTTTTATCATAAGCATTGTCATAACATCAAAAGATAGTGAAATCTAGTGCAGGGTTGTTGTTTGATCTTTTCTTTATTTAAAGCTGATTGAATATTTCTGTATTTTTTCCTTTATTAAAAACTCTCAAGGAAATTAACATGGAGAATGAAATGGTCAACCAACTAAAAGTGACCCTTTATAAAGGATCATTTCATGAATTTATAGAACCATAATCCCCTTGCAGCCATAAAGATAAAAGAAATATGTGTGTTCTTAAGAAGGGGCACTAATTCATACATTAAATTAAATTTAGCAAAGTCTTCTTTCAGAATGTTTTCCTTTTAGTCAATGGCCCAGCTAGTGTCAACTCTGAATATATTATAAGACTAGCTTGATTTAATGAGAGAGAGAAAGAGAGAGAGAGACAGAGAGACAGAGAGACAGAGAGCCAAGAGAGCTCCTGTCTTCACACCCTTGTGGAAAATCAAGCACTGTAAATAGCTAAGGGCCACACAAACCTGCATTTCCCAGATGCAATATTTATCTCTGTGGAAATGAGACATATTGACCATTACATGACACTCATGAATCAGGGGGATATTCAAGGTTTTGAAGTCCTCTTCCAGTTTTCTATGGAATCAAAACAGCAACAGTTTTGGAGGTGTATATGGAAACATATTAAAGAGGCAAGAAAGTTGTCCACATTGCCGACTGGTCAGTGACACTGTGATTAGATTTGGAGGTTCTGGGAAATGGCCACACCTACTAGAGCTGATTTCAGTTTTCATCTCTAGTGATTACTGGAACTCATGGCTACCCATAAGAGATTCAAGATTTTTAGAAAAACTTGTGTGGAATCCTTACTAATTAGTGTTCAAAACATGTATCTATTGGCAAGAAGAAGAAGAAGAGGAGGAAGAGGAAGAGGAAGAAGAGCTTTGCTAACATAATTTTGCTACAAAATTCGGGACTATGCATTTACATGCTGATTCAGCATCTGTGTGAGTACAGTTTAGCTGCATGGTAAGCATAAAATTATAACACTTATTTTAAGTAATTTTTAGATTTCCAATTAATTTTAAAAATCAAAAGATACACAAAGTACATAATAAAGCCCAAACAGTATCTCTTCCTCTTACACTACATCGGTGACCTTTTCTATCTGCTAATATTGAATAAATAAACCACTTTAAAATATTTCTCTACCAAGATGATGCCTGGTTGTCAGTCTCAAGAAGACAGTAAAATAGCCTGATTTGTTTAAAGAATTATAAGAGATACAGCAAAATTATTTTGCTCCTGTATATTTACAAGCATATGCATCTATTCTATTGTTATATTCTCCTAGCTTAAAATGCAAACTTCAACATCAATATTCTTCTCCATTCCTTCAAAGTTATATTTAACAATAATTTGTCTTTTTACCTAAAGCCCTTGACAAGCATAACCACTCTCACCCAAGAAACTGTCTGAATTGTAAAGTCCTTGTTTCTTTTTACCAAGGTTTTAACCTTTCAAAAAAAATCAAGGTTTCCAGAGGACAATCCAAGCAGACATTGAAAAGTTTCCAGGAATTTTTTAACTGAATCAGAAGTGATAAGGATTAATTAGCTACATCTGTCCTCATGACAGTGCTGATGTGGGAACAATAACAGAATGAAAGGTCTGTCGACAGAAATTGGCAGTAATGAAGACTTTCCTGCCTCTCTGACCCGAACCTTCACTGCAAAGACATCCCAGAAAAGGGTCTAACAATCCTACAGAGAGTATATAACCAATAGTGCTTGGAAACAGACAAATAAGTCAAGGAATATCATTCTAAATGGTTTTAGTTTAACAAGAAGTAAAATCTGAAACCAGCATTGAATGTTCCCTTGATATAAAAAAGATTTAACATTACATTGCCTATTCCAAAGGCAGAAGAATCTTTGCTTATTGGTTACTGATGTATCTATAACCGAATAATCACAAGGATAGAGAATGACTTATGATAATAATTAAGACAAAAATGATGCAACCATCATGACTTGCAATTTATTGTCTTAATCCTCAGTGCTGGCCACGCTTCTGTAGTCTGTCAGTTAGACAGAATGCGTGGTTTAGTTGAGCAGTGCCACGCTTAGAAAGGATTGGACTCAGCTTAGCACTCCACTGTCAATCTCTTGACATTCTTACCAATTTTAGGAAGAGCCCACATTTTGACATATTCTTGAGTTCTCCCTGTTCTTGACAACTCATCCTTGCTCTCCCTTTCTCCTTCATCTTTCATATCTTGTTTTCTTCCATCCTCAAGAATACTTCCCTTCTTGTTTCACTTTAGTGATTTGGAGCTATTATTTTACTACAGAGTAAATAAATGAAAACTATTAAAAAAGAGTTTCTTTCCTACATCTTATATCTATATCTAACACAATTTACCCACATATACTTAACTACACTTAAACAAAGTCTGGTCTCCCATTAAATTGTGTGGATGGTTCTTCTTTTATTTTTTTTTAATTAGCTACCAAAGCCATAGTTCACCAAATCTCTGGCCTATTCAGTCCTATAATAGGGTGATCAATCTGTGTAATTCGTTCCTAGTTCCATTTTGCTCTTAACCCTGAACCATGTTTTCCATGGGCTATTAATATCATTATATATTGGTCTTATTTTTCAGTGGGAAACTAAGTTGACATTATGGATGTCCATCTAAGGTTTGGAAAGCCATCACTTAGGAAAGTGATAGCATCTGTGGGATTTAAGGAAATGGATGCATGTACCCTGTGCTGTTCTTAAATGTGCTTCCTTAATCTACTAAACAGCATTAAATTGCTCAATTTTCTTAATCCTGACTCTTCTGCCATAATTATTATCATTCATTCCTCTCTCAGGAGAAAGTTAATGTAAACGGACTTTATTTGTTATTCCACCCTCCAGAGGAATCTATTTCAAGTGAGATGGTGGTGGTTCAAGTGAAACCCTCATTTGAGAATATAATTTAGATTGGATTTAGCAAAATGGTGAAATTATTAAGGAATATATAGACTATGTTTCACTCTTTCCTATAACATAAACAATTTGTATCTTGGTTGACTTCCTTGATTTTCTACAAACACAATGGACAAATTTGATTAGTATTTACATATTATCATAGCCAATCAAGTCTATTGAAAGCAACTCATGTCAAACTAATTTCCATTTACAAAAAAAATGCTCAATTCAATCTCCCACATCTATAGGATTCAGTTTATGTAAGAATAATGAGGAGCATAAACTAGAATATTTTCAAGTCATATTTTTTGAAATTACTTTGGAACAGCTTCAGGGAAAGAAGTTGGAGAAGATTGTCAGAGCGTAAATGACCCTCTTCTGTACAAAGTACATCATCATCTTTCTTCTTCATTCATTAAATTTTTTCATAATACTTCATTTAAAATATTATTATGCTAAAAAATGATCTAAGTTCATTACAGCTTTAATACCTAAAGGGAGCTTTGTGTTGAACATAAGAAAAACCGCATGGTCAATTTATTGCTCAAGGAATCTATATGGAGAGAAAGGGGATGTTTACTGAGAAGTTTCCAGGGAGCATAAAATGTAACATACGACAATTACTGAAGAAAAGAATTGGATATCAGCAAGTAACAAATTGCAAGAACTCATTTATCTATCCTTATATTAGCCTTCCATCTTTATGCACTTATGAAGTAAGTTTACCCAGACTTAAGAGTTTAAAAGCAAAACTGAAATTTATATATGAAAAGATTAAAGTTGGGTATTAGTCATAATATTTAGTGCATAAATAACATTGACATTGCTTTTATGCCCTGAACAAATTCCAACTTTAATATTATGAGGAATAATTAATTTCTTGAAACTATTCTCCCCTTAGGGCTGAGAATTAAAGCTAGGGCTCTGTGAGTACCAAGTACACATTCTTTCACCTTTAACCTCCAGCACCGAAGTTTTTGACATATAAAAATAAAACATCACATCAATGTTAATATTAACTTCATTGAGAAATGCCAGAGCTTGGAAACAACTAACTTCTCCACGACAAAGAGGTTAACAGACCACCTGCAAGGCACAGCCACAAAAGCCAGCTCAAACACAAGGAGACACGAAATAACCTTAAATGGGTATTGCTGAGTACTGCGTGCCCTCTCTCCTCTCGGCCCCCAGTACTCACCACCTCTTTCACTGTCTCCAGAGTTTTGTCTGTTCTATGATGTCATGAAGCTGTGATTCACCATTTTCCACTATGTTGGTAAATAAATCAACTTCTATTCTTTAAAACCCAATATATAATAAGAAAAATGCATCCCACCTTATTAAAAATATAATCCTACTTAATAAAAATATTTAGAAGCAATGTAGTTTAGTTCTGATGGCAAAGACCGAGGACAGGTGAATAATCTCAGTATAACAAGCTTTCCTGCCTAACAACTATGTCACCTTTGACCAAACAATTTTTAATTTTAACTCAGCACCTAAGTTTAAATGGTTATAAAATAGAGATAGTATTTGTAGCTATTCCCTGTATTTGCTGTTCTTGATATGAAGTGTTTAGAAACCTAGTAATCTTTTTATTTCTTCTGAAAATAAGAATGGTATCAAGTAATGAGATAGTTCGGTCTCAGCCATTACTGTGAATTTACTACTTTCCACCTTTGAGAATTCTGTAATAAGCAGGCAGGTTGTTTACACTGATATGAATGTGCTTAATTAAAAAGTCTTGCTCATTTCCAAACCTTAAAGAGATGGTCAGTTTACAGTGTTCAGCATCCAACCCGAGCCTTTTGTAAGTACACACCGATCTTATCTAGATACAATTAACTTTAAAACACATTTATATTAGTGAATATTTTGTTACTAAACATTAGCAGCATTTTATAGACGGTCTCTGCTATTTTTCTTAATAAGAAACATAAGCAGCACTTTAAGTGCTCATGTGTTTTACTGGGCTCTCATGTTGCTACGCAATCTGTTGCTCTTTGTAAAATATTTATTTCGCATTACTTTGGTTGGCTGACTCAGGTTTCATTTCCACCGAGACCTGCAGAGAAGCTTTTCAAACATTCTAAATCTATCCCAAATCCCTTTTCTCTGTAGACTTCTTAGATTTTCGTGGTCTGGTAAGAGAAATTTTTTTTTCCAGCAATCATACTGGAAGAATACCAAGGGTGAATAAAATCACAAGCAAAGTGTGGTCTGAAGAAAAACATCACACAGGAGATCTGCTCTTACACAGAGTAGGACTTTGCCTTGGGAGCTTAGAAATGTGCTCCTGGTGTCCTGCTGATTCATTGTTTGACCTTGTTCAAGGACTCTCTTCACTATATGTGGCAAATGAGCAAGAAAGTGTCAATATTCCTACTTTCTTTAATGGCAACTTCTGGATTAATAACCTCTTTTAATGACAAACCTCACGAGGGGTGCTGTTAAGAAATGCAAAACATCACTATTATTTATGCAAAATAATGTAATAAAATGCAAATGGAAAGCTAGAGTGTATTAATTTGAAAAAAAACATGAATAGGTGTTAGAGGACTGGCAGAAATGTAAGGGGCTATTTGTTCCAACATAAAATAAATTTCGAATTCTAAGATTCAGATGAAAGAGGAAAATGATGATCGTACATGCCAACCCTCAACTGTACAATGCATTCAGGGGTCTTGGAGTTGAATTTCATTCACATTCAGATACAGTTTCATTTGTTCCCACTTTTGTTTTGTCCATGAAAAGCCCAGCTGCTCCTCCAGCTGTGGATCAGCCATTCTTGACCACAGCTTTATTAGTGGGTTTGTCCTCCTGCTATTTCCCTTCAATGCTAAAAATGGTGAAGGCTCTACTTCCTCCATTTGAAGGTCACGCCAGAAAGTTTCTGATTCTATACAAACGAGAGTTATCCAAGGGATAGCATTCAGATAGTCTCATATAAACATATGGTGTTTATCAGAATTCAATCCCGAATTCTTACAGCTTCATCACATAGCCATCAAATGATCAATTATCTGAAGATAAAAAGCTCAGCTTTTTCAAAAACAAACAAAAAAATCTGTATTCCTATTACTCCCATTCCAATTTCAAGTAACTACTGAGGAGAAAAATTAATATGCATACAAAACATATTTTAAGAATTGCTGTCACATTTTTATAACTTACCACATTTGTCAGAGAGGCAGAGCCACTGGGGTCTGTGGAACAGTAGAACCGTGTCTGCTTTCTCTGAGGGCCAACAGTGGTTTGACCTTGGGATGGTGTGCTGTCCTCCTTGTTGGCTGCCATTTGTACCCAAAGCCAGGGGACTTTAAAACTGTGTCATAGAACTGGGCTCTGTGATCATATTTTAGAGACGGTTAAGGTGATAGAAAATAATCAGCTGGATGGGATTTGGGACTCCTACTCCTTAGTCTAACTGTATACAGCCTTACTCCTAAATTGTAATAAGATTCAGCTTAGGAAAAGTGATTGCTCTTCGAAGTACATCCTGAAGAACAGGCTGATTTCTACAGCCTTTGCATTGGAATTGCAGAGCTAATGAAGAAACAGTTGATGAAAGTAAGATGAATTATGTTCAGTCTGCTCCTCAGGCGGAACTACATCACAGGTTTGCTCCTGCTTTGATTAATCTTGTGTTATTATAGCATTATGCATTTAAATATGTTTCTCAGTGTCTTCTGAGAAAACACAGTCTGCCAATTCATTTGGCCATCAGGTAAATGTATAAAAGAGTAATAACCTATTTTCCTAGTGTCATATAATTGGGATAGATATATAAATTTGCATACTGGTAGTGCCCTTTAATTGTATGTTGCCACCAGCAGTATGTGGAAATAAATACTGCTTATATAAAACACAGGAGCAGATAATTTGGGATGTTATTAAGCCAACTTATCCTTCTTTTCTGAATCATTTTTAAGTATCCCTTCAGGATTTTCCATTTTCAATAGTGGTTGTGAGTTGAAAGAGTCTTGGTAAAGTATGTAGATAACTGTTCAAGACCTAGAATTATATCAGAATTTTGACTGCATACAACTTTCAATACAGTTTTGTCTCAGATACAAGCATGACAAAGTACATCATAATCATGATAGTCTTTAATCTTTTTAGACCATAAATGGTGATCTATGTTCATTCAGATTCTGATGAAGGTGAAACTAAAAATTTAAGTAATCAGATATCAGGAGATATGCTGCTGCATGAAACACAATGAGATTAAAAACAGTAATGGAGTTATTAAATAAGACATTGTTTATATAAACATCAACCTAATTTGGATCAGAAGACTAAATAAAAACACTAAAACTATTCAACTTCCCGAAGAAAACAATGGAAAAATAACCATGTGAAAAATGGGTTAACCCAGTAGTCACAAAACCAAACCTTTGTAAGCTGGAGATCACGAGAAAATTGAAGTCTTGTTTTCTGTTTTTATCATAACAACAGAGCAAACAGACAAAAAGCTCAGATGTCATTGGCAAGACATCTGAGTGGTGAAGGACTTGTGCTTACAATATGCTAGGAACTCAGAACTGAGCACTGAGAGAGTCAGCCGGGCAAACATTGGACAAAAGGTCTGGAGATATTTCCTTAAAGAAAAGAGTAGATGCTGTACAAAGTCCATAAAAACGAGTTCAGTATTATTAGTCAACAGGAATATGAATGAAATCAACATGAAGTATTACTATAAAACTACTAGAAAGGCTAGAAACAGAAAACTGTGCAGCACAGTCACAAAGATTTTAATCATGTGATTAAAAGTACATGAGAAAAGGTACATGGAATTTTTGTCTACCTCAGGCACATACAATACATGTGTGATTATTTGCATTGGGTCATTAAGATCATTTGAAAATGTGTATGAAAACATATTCTTACTAAAGGACTTGCAAAATGGGACTATCTTAGAATACAGGAATCAAGACAACTGGAGCTACACATCCATCTTTCTAGTGTGTAACCTGGAAAAAAATCAATAGTTACATGGCAACTGTCAAAGCTCAAATAAAACTTTATTTAATTTGCATACTAGACATTGTACACTTCTGATTAAAACAATTGATGGCTCAGACTTCGTTGTATCTGGTCCCTATCCTTCTCTGATTTTTAGGTTTTCCAACCTTGCATCTAGTCATAAATGAAAAATGATATGAAAAAATACTAAATGGGTATCAGGAGATCTAACTCTTTATCCTCTCTAAATGTGACTAAATCAATTAACCATAATAAAATTCAATTTCTTTTTAAGAGGACTTCAAATTTTAAAGTCTCTAATTCCATTGGGTGACAAATTAAAATGAAAGTAGCTCCCTGAGCCATTATATTATAATATTGAATTTAAAGTATATCATTAATAAGATGAGGGAAAATTAAAAACTTTGGCTATTTCAAATTCTCTTCATATACCTTATTTATAACCCATAAAATTATTATTTTATATATTTCCAACTGTATTAGATGTTATACCTAAGTAAATATACATTTATCATGTACTCAGCACTTAACATAACTGAAAGCATGCTTTGGTGGAATAAGAGCATACTTTTCCATATTTTGTCAATACAGTATGAATTGGCATTCTTCATGTTTCTGGATAACATTGGCATCAATGCCTTAGCCCAGTGGTTCTCAATCTTCCTAACACTGTGACCCTTTAAGACAGGTCCTCACATGTGGTGACCCCCAACCATAAAATTGTTTTTGTTGTTACTTCATAACTGTAACTTTGCTACTATTATGAATCATGAAGTAAATATCTGTGTTTTCCAATGGTATTAGGCCACATCTATGAAAGAATTGTTTGATTACCGCACCCCCCCCTCCAGGTTGAGAATGACTACCTTAGACAAATATTTAAGTACAATCATCATACTATGTGTTTAAGAGACTCATCCTCTAAACAGTAGCTGGCCGAAAGTTGTAGGATGGTATTGAATTATAAATATTAAGACCATGTAAGGAAATCAGTCTCTAAAGAGGAGGTAGTTGAAAGATATGTTACAACACTGAATTATGTCTATTAATTCGCTTTTAAGGAAAGGATTTATGCTCAAGCAGTGAGATGCTTGTGCACACCTATCATACCAACACCGATAGTTTTCAGCCAAAGAACTTTAGTGAGGACTTCTTATTTTAAGGTAGACTTGTTTGCCCTTTGGATACCATGAGACTTTCTCACATACCTATAGGTGTCTTGGGCTGAATGGCAAGCTTCCCTCATGATTTTAAAGACTGATAAGACAAAGCTTTCTAATTCAGGTGATTTCTGACCCATTCACCTACTCACAAAAAAACCCAAAGAAAGAAAGAAACAAACAAAATAACATGGTAGAGGAAGGCAGCTAATTTAACTTTTTTCTTTTTAAGGGGCATTTAAGTTACATTTTTTTTCACATGGATGAGAATGGTTAAATTTCAGGTAACACAATGTTCAGAGACATGCTGTATCATTCTGAAGCAATTTCACATTACAGCCCATTTCTGGGAATCCCTGCAGGGAATTCTGAAGTGGTTTACCAAGAAGCCACGTTTTGTTTCAGAGTTCGTTGTTTGGCCGGTTAGGCACAATGTGAGCAGCTTGGCACTGAACTTGGCAACAGGAAGAATTTGTTGATTTCGGTGTTAGTGTGTAAGTAACCGTAATTGCCATTCGATAAACGTCTCTGAAAAGGAACAAATGTGGCCACCACCTAACACCCCTAGCTCCAAAGAGTTACCTAGCATACAGGTACGTCATCATCATAAAAACTGAAAGGACCGGGAACTGGAGTTCTCTATTATTCCAACCCAGACTGTCCAGAGCTTCAGGTACAGCCACACTGACGCTATGGTGTTCTTCCTCCCTCTCAGCACCAGGGAAAAAATGATGAAAGTAACAAGAGGGAACATGAAGCCAAGACTGAACTCATATTCCTCTGTGACCAAATTTAACAAGCCTTGAAATTGCTAGAAAATGAAATCCCATTTAAGAGGAAAGAATGCATTTACGTGACCCAATCGTCAAGTCCAAACCACTTATCCTAGCAATGTAAACTGACAGCACATGCACGTGTCTAATCAAATGGGGAACAGTAACGGTACATCTCAATGGGGTACCTAGCACAGGAAAGCTCACAGCCCAGGGGATCTGTCAAGAACAATTCCTTGGCATGCATTGGCCTCACGCTGAGTTTTGTCAAAGGGCAGTTTCATCAATGGAGAGAGTGCATGGAGCTCACAGGCAGCAACAGACCTTTATTCCCAGCAAATTTCTTCTCCAGGGGAAAAGAAATCAGGTTTCCCATAGCGGAAGTAGCCATATTTTTCTGTTTGCAGAAAAACAAAGAAGGAGATAAATGAGCTGTTGTCCAGATGTGAGGACAAAGAGAGAATGATGATGCAGTGGTAGAGCAGATTTCTCCCCCAGACCCTTTCTAAGGAATAGTCGATCATTTGAATAGCTTTTTTTCTCCTCCTTCTCCTCCTTCTCCTCCTTCTCCTCCTCCTTCTCCTCATTCTCCTCCTCCTCCTTCTCCTCCTTTTTGTTGTTGTTGTTTTTCAAGACAAATTTTCTCTGTGTAGTTTTGATGCCTGTCCTGGATCTCGCTCTGTAGACCAGGCTGGCCTCGAACTCACAGAGATCTGCCTGGCTCTGCCTCCCGAGTGCTGGGATTAAAGGCGTGTGCCACCACTGCCCAGCTTGAATAGCTTTTAAAATATAATCATTAGATGTACATTAGATGGCTGCGGTGACACCTGCATCATTCCCAATTGCTAATTTTGGAGGAGGCCAGTGGCATGCTCCAAACACGCTGAGGAGGGAAGCATGCTGGGAGCTGGGACGGGTTTCCATAGGGAGGGCTAGCAGTGCAAATGTCTGGACATGTGTGTGTCTCAGGAACACGTTTGTATTTCCTACCAGTGACCAAAGACATGTACGGATGCATGTATAAATGCACGCGCAGATTTCTAATGAATATATACATATCTCTAGTTAAGTACATAGGTTTCTAATTACCTACCCACATATACACCGACTTTGTATTTTAAAATTGAAAAAAAAAAAAGAGTTGTACCTTAATAGAGCTAATTAAAGACTTGTCAGAAAAAGTACATTCTCACCCACCTGGGTAGTCTCACATTCAAGACCTTCTGAAAGCTCGCCAACTTGGTGAGAATGCAGTGAACAGCACACATTCAATACTATAATCATACAATTTATTCCATGTGGGAATATATGAGAGGGAATCTTTAATTATTTAATTGAATAATCTATATTATTTAAAACAGTTTTACTGAATGGTGGTCAGGGTAGGTTGACTAAGAAGGATAATGGTGCTGGATGATTCTCATGGGTGTACATGTGGAAGAAAAAAAAAAAAAAACAGGATACCAAGATGGATATTAGGAAAGATGAAAGTAAGTTTCAGTTTTCCCTAAGAGAGTTCTGAGTTGCTTACAAAATTATTTTCAAGGACAAATCGTAGGATCTGCAAATACGTATGATTAAAGGGGCAAAATCCATCTCACATGAAATGCAAACAAACCCATGAATATAATTGAAAATGTCCCACTGTGAGTCAGATTTAGCACACAGGCTATACATATTTGCAAATACAGTTCTCAAATGTAGGTGGGTTTCTCCCTCCCCCACCAAATAGATTTCATTGCTAAGGAGACCCCAAGGTGGATTCTTAATCATTAAATTGGAACCTGAAGAAAAAAACATGCATAAAATTCACCAGCAATCTTGTATAATACATGGAAACAAGATCAACCATCACATGCAAAAAAAAAAATTGAAATGCCCTAGAGAATGGATTCTTATTATCACTGCCATTATTGTTGATGTTATTTTCTTATTTAGTATCAATGACTCTTCTAGATATTCTGTCCTTGCCTGGTTTCCTTACTCTCTAGCCACAGATGGTACAGAAAGGTATATAAATGTCTTATTGTAAGGTGAAGTGAATATACTTTGGTATTAGCAATTTACAGTTATCCATCAAACAGAGCTGATATTACAAATTGATTACAAAGCTTCTTATCTGCCAGATGGTGGTAGCACATGCCTTTAATCTCATCACTCAGGAGGCAGAGGCAGGTGGATCTCTGTGAGTTCAAGGCCAGCCTTGTCTACAAAGTGAGTTCCAGGACAGCCAGAGATGTTACACAAAGAAATCCTGTCTCAAAAAAAATTCAAAACAAACAAACTTCGTGTTCTTGAAGAAACTGACAATAATATATAAGAATCAGCACAGTACATTCATTCCAGAAATAACATTGACTATGAGCATTCTGCACTTTAGTAGCTTCCAAAGAATTGCCATTCTGCCCATGATTTTGAACTCTGACTGGTTCACACACGCATCATCATCATAAGCTTTTACTTAGAATTCATAGGCCTTAGGTTTCTTTGGAGTAATTTCCAAGTGTCAATTTACCTTTGTAATGTACTTTTAGAGTAGATCCACATAAGAAGAATAACACAGAGAAGTTAAGTAATTTGCCAAATAGAATCATGATTCAAGCTCTGAAGTCTGCTTGAAACCCCAAAATACCACGGCGCACTAATTCTCTATAAGCAATACAAATCATTTTCTCCCACATTAATAATTTCAACTGTCTATTTTGTTAGCAAACACCTTTTGTATATCTACTGACGCTAATCTAGGTGCTTGAGACAGGAAAAGATTAAACAAGGAAAGGATTAAACAGCATAAAACTTCCTGACTTGAAGAAAGTTGTGTTAGTGGTGAAGTCAGAAACAAACCAAAGACATTAATTGGTCTGATATACAAGATATCAGTCATTTGAGGGAATAAGAAACAAAAAGCAAAAGAAGAATGGCTGAGTACACAAGGAGGGACGATTTACTCTTTGAAATATCTTCATTGCAAAGATAGCATTTAGGGAGAGGGATGAAAGATGAGGATGTAAACGTGCAAATATTGAAGAAGGACATTCGAGCAATGTGCACCAAGTGGAGGCACCAAGAGGCCACAGAATGCTTCA
>CABHPR010157288.1:0-38381 GCA_902168415.1 Peromyscus melanophrys | reverse complement strand
AAACCAAAAAAAAAAAAAAAAAAAAAAAACCAAAAAAAAAAAAAAAAAAAAAACAACCTGCAGTCACTCTGCACATTCATTATTCCTCTAGGGTATGATATAACAAACTTGGAAGCCACTGTACAGTTAGGTGGCTTTGATGACTGATGCTCTTCTAGCATCCTAGCTGCTCACATTCTCCTCACTAAGAGCTCAGAATGGCTCTTCTACTCTGAAATACTCATATCAGCCTCCTCCTCATCTTTTAGGCGTGGTCTGCCACATACCAAAAGAACTCCAGAATTAGAACAATAACTCTCATCTTTATATCTTTAGCCTTAATTATGAGTAAGATATGTTAGTTATCTTTAGTTCTGAGATAGACCTTCCTTGAGTTTTTTTCCATGTTTGCATAGACCTGGGAATCTGACCTAAGGGAAAGAAAACATAAGAAATCAAAGATTATAAGCATTCACCCTCCATTTACTAACTAGTTGGTAGGACCAAATGATGAGCAAATACCTTTTAGTAAAAGTCTCTAAGTGTCAACTCTATGGAATAAGAGGTAGATGCAGAAGAGATTGAATACTAAGGCTTCCCTTCATTTTCAGATCATCGACTAACAGTAAACATAACTGAACTATTCCTAGAATAAGAACAAAATCAGAAAGATAAATACTAGTGCATTCCACAGAAAAGCTACACCTCAATGTCCATATGTGTTTGTGCATCATTGCTCCCCCATAGGATATGCAAATCTGCTATGCATTTTAACACTTGTTACTCCAATCACTTGGATTATTTCTATTACATGAAGACTTTACTTAAATGTACCATAAAAGAGACTCTAAGAAAGACAATTATTCTCATGACTATTTCTCAGGAATGAAATATGCCCTTTCCAAGGATATGAACTTGTTTACTATAAAGACTCACAAATAATTCTTCACTATAGACACAGCTAGAGTCTGGTGGGTGATTCAAAATAATTCTGAGAAAAGTAAAAGATAAAAGCCTCTCATTACTTCTCACATATTTATTTTCATTAGTTGTAAGAAAATAATTTACTCTAACAAAATATTTGTGTCTCCTTAAGCTGAGATGACTGGTCACGAGTCACCAAACTAGCTCCCAAACACTCACTCCAGTATACTCTCTGTTTACCTGAAAGGACCATTGTCACATCAGGGTAAGTAATCAGGTAAGTAACAGGTCGATACAATCAAATACAAATACAATACAAATCAGGTAAGTAACAACTAAATACAATGCATTGTTTGGTTTCCTGATATACCTTTCATTGTGCTTTTCTATTTTGGTAGTAGCTGATACACAAAACAAAGCATGTCCCTTTATTTAATTTTCCCTTCAGTCAATTCTGTCAAACCGAGAAGAAAAAAAAAAAAAAAAAAAGCATGTTTTGATAGATCTCCTTGGAAATGATCTGACACCTGTCTAATTATAAGACATTGAGATGTAAAGAAGACTTTGAGCAGACAGTCATCCTATCTGCTTATCTGCTCTTGACAGCCTTCTCCAGCACTTTCTATCCTACTAAAACCTAAAGGAAAAAGCCTTTGGCAGATGACCTTACTTCTGAATTTCAAAAGACGAATATGGAAAATGCACAGTGGTTCTTAAATACTGTGTGGTAGAGTATATCATGGGGTCTTTCTTGTCTAGAGACAAATGGACTTAATGAGTCATGCCTTCCAAACAAAAGATAATAATGGCGGATTAGTTACAGTGTTATTGTCGTGATAAAATATTACAAGCGAAGCCAACTTGTAAAAAGAATGTGTAGTTTATTTTGGCTTGTAGTCCGAGAGGGAGAATCGTAAGAGCAGGGTAAGCATGGCAGCGGGTTGCTGGAGTAGGAAGATGAGAGATCTCATTTCAATGGTATTCAGAAGTAGAGAGCAATCAGTCAGCAGTGACATACTTGCTCCAGCAAAGCTCCACATCTTAAGTCAATATATTTCAGAGATTCTTCCACATCATTGTTTATTGTAGCATTTTTCACAATATCTATGCTTGAGAATCACCTGAAGTGTCTGTTATCAGAAGAATGAAGGAAAACCTGGGTTATATGCACAATGGGAATTAAAGCAAAATGAAGTTATGTCATTTTCAGGAATGTGGATAGAATAGAAATAGTCATACAAAGTGAGTTAAATCAGTCTCAGAAAGACAAATGTGCTATTTTTTTTAATTATGGGGGCCCAGATTTAATATACCTACACAAAATTCTATATGTATAGATGACATGAACGTACAAACTGTATTTCCTAGAGGAACAAAGGAGAATAATGGAAGAGAGAGTGACAAGAAAGAGGACAATTGAGTATACAAAATATGATCAAAGTACATTATAGACGTGGATGCAAATGACTTTATTAGCCTAGTATAATAAAATAAAATAAGAATTTAAAAACCACCTGCAGCGCACAGGAGAGCGGGCCCTGAACCCCTCCTGGGTAGCACACTAGAGCTGACCCTTTTGTTGAGGGTACATGTGAGCCAGCCCAGAGGGTATGAGAGCAGATAGGAGAGCAGGAGAGCTGATTCTGCACCTGCCCGCCTCATTTGCTCCCTACAACAGTCAGGAGAGAGGGCCCTGCACCTTGCCAGTGCAAAACAGTAGAGCTGGCCCTGGTGATGTGAGTATGGGGGACTCTTATCTGAGGACCCGAGAGCAAGAAAACTGGCCTTGCTCCTTGCTGTAGGCTGCAATGGGTGAACTAGGCAAGGAGAGCTTGCCCAGATAGTGATGATTATGGAAAGCTGGCAGGCTAAACTCAGTTACCACCCAGGCAGAGTAACCAGGCTATGAGTTGACCCATCCCAACATCACCAAATCTATGAACTATTAGAGAATGTAAAGGAATAAACCTATAGATGTAGAACAGCAAGATCTCCATGACACAACAGGATATCCAAGAGGATCCCCAGTGAGAGCCCATTATCGGCGGTGCCGCAGAAGCCAGAAGCCTCCTTGGAGTCAGACCAATGAATCATGATAATGAACACTTACAAGTAAAGATGAACAGACTAAAGAGTAAATTGTGTGTCTCAACGGGCCACACTACAGCTTCCACGACAAGATTCTTCTTCTTTTTCTTTCTCTTTTTTTCTTTCTTTCTTCTTCCTCTTCTCCTCCTGCTCCTCCTCCTTCTTCTTCCTCCCCTCCTCCTCCTCCTTCCTCTTCCTCCCCCTTCTTCTTCATCTTCCTCTTCTTCTTTTTCTTCTCCTCCTTCTTTTTGTTTTGTTTTGTTTCTTTGTTTTGTTTGGTTCTTAGTTTTTCTTTTAAATTTGGTTTTGATTTTGCAGGAAGGTTGCAAGAGCAGAGGGCAAATTCGAGGAGACGGGGAGATAAATGGGATCGGAATACATGATGTAAAATCCACAAATATTTAATACAGGTAAAAAAAAAGTAAGAAAGAAAAAAGAAACTCTTTGGAAAAGAAAAAAAGAAATGTCATTTGCTTTGGAATACTAAGACCTTATTTGAGTTGCATTCCTCAAGTTTAAGAAGGCCGTGGTCATCGAGTCCCTCTTTCCTTCAACAAACATCTGCAGTTTTCAGTAATACTTTTCGGTCAGTAGTTGCTAATTCCACAGAGTTTCTACGTCTGATTTCTTGATTTAATTTTTAATTTTAAACATATATAATCAAGAAAATCTCACCTGAAGATGAAGTTAGCTAGTGCTTATTAGGGTGATACTGCCTTCTCTTGTTTGGGGATGAGGTGCAGTTGAAAGCTTTGTGCTTTT
This sequence comes from Peromyscus melanophrys, assembly GCA_902168415.1. Lineage (NCBI taxonomy): Eukaryota > Metazoa > Chordata > Mammalia > Rodentia > Cricetidae > Peromyscus > Peromyscus melanophrys. Next base: position 34,628 of record CABHPR010157288.1, on the reverse strand, counting down.
TAGTTTATGTTGATTATCAAAATAGTCTTCAAAATAAGATAGTTTTCTTCATGTCTGATCAAATTTCACAAGAGCTAAAAGCAAAATATGAAATATTTTTTGCAGTCTTAATTTCTACATATGCCTTTTCTATATATTCTTTTTAAATAATAACTTTTTAATTTTAAGAAATATATAATAATTGTTCACATTAATTAGCTAATTAAGCCTCTATTTATATGGTGGTTAATACTGAGATATTTTGAATTGAAAATATTACAAGGGATGAAATTAAAATTCAGTCGTAGAATGCCTAGCATTGAAGATACCTTCAAGTTTTATAATTTAAAGTACAGCTTGATTTCTTATTTGACGAAGGTATTTGACAGACAAAGGGATTCTTATTATGAAATTGTATAGATCACATTTCAAATGTATTGTGAGATGCACTATAAAACAATTCAAAGTTATTCACATCAGTCCTTGTGCCCCTGATATACCACTTATGGCAGAGTCTGTCTTCATTATATTAAACCTTACAAGACGTTCCATATTTCGAATGATTATAGCCCCCAAATATGGCAATTTAGTTTACAAATGTGAAGACTTAAAAAGTCAGTTTAATAATGCGTATAATAGTACAGTGTTTTAAAACCATGTCAAGGATGTGCATCATTAACTATGTTATGCTGCCTCGCATCTAATCTGGTCCTTTAAGGCTGTGTGTGTGTGTGTGTGTGTGTGTGTGTGTGTGTGTGTGTGTGTGTGTGTGATGCAGTACTAAAACTTCATGAATTCAGTTCTCCTTGGTTAGCTGACTTCTTGTTTTCTTCCAAAATTAGATGCAAGATTCAGAGTTCATGGCGTGAGGATGTGAGTATTCTTTGAGTCTCCTGGTCTTGAGCTCTTGTAGTGATTATTCTTCTCTAATCAGTTCTGGGACTGAGTTTCCTGACCCCCCTGCCCCTCCCCTCCGTATATTGACAAAGCTACATTTCCTTTGGCAGCTGGGTGTCCTGAGGTACCAAATCACCTGGACTTGCCTATAACATTTTTATTTTTGTTTCATTGACTTAAACTTGGATTTAAAGATGATTAAAATACTACAAGAAACTAAAAGAATTCCCCTGGAAAGAAGTGTTGGTGTTGAAACATTAGAGTGCATTTATCATGTGTGACCTGTATAATACCCTCTATTGCATCCCTAATAGGGCCAAGAAGACAGTCCACCCACTAAGATATTGGCAAATGCCCGAGCGAAGGGATGGCCAGAATACAGGAATGGGTGTGTGGTAGATATCTACTATAGCCTGGGTGTGAATATAGCCTGTGGTGTCTGTCTCCTATATGCTAGATGTGAATATGTGATATATTCCTCCTAAGATGGCTTCACCAAGTTAATCAGAATGGCATGATCTTTGAGAGGTGATGCTAAGGTGTCAGGACTTAACCATCACTGACAAGGCATTACATTTCATAATGAGCACCAGACATGCCTGCTCTCGGGAAATCTAATCTATGCAAACACTTACAGTCGTTTATCGTCAATGCTGTCCTTAAATTAAACCAGACAATCTGCTAAAAATTACCTTGTTTCCATAAAGGAAACAACTTCATTTCCAGTGGATGGAAACTCAACTATGGCTTTTCCTGAATGCCACATTTGTTGGACTTCACATTTTCATTCTTGAGTCACATCACAGCTTGGACTTTTTTTTTTTTTTAAACATGAATCCTGGGAAGCAGTCGATGAAATGTTTATCTTCTTTAGCATTTTCTGCCATTGTTTTTATGGACAAACATGAAGATTTTTTTTATTTCTTGAGTTACCATCAAAAGGAATGGTGTTTCTATTGTACAGTTGTGACAGGGAGTGTACAGAATTTTTTAAATTTTTTTCTGATAGCAATTATTAAAGAGAAATCACAACAAACACACAAAATCAAGCCCCTGTGTTGCCTGACTTTTAGGAATTTAACTTTGGGTCACTCTGATAAGTTAAAATCTATGGTCACTATGGAGTATAAAATAGTATTAGAACAAAATCTGCCTCCCTTATTAATCATATCTTTCTGTATCCTCTTTTCCCTTTCTTCTCATGTCCCCTAATTGTTTTGTATAAATAGTATTATTAATGGTTAACTTTACAACTTAATCATTGCACTGAATAAAATTGCAATGAAATTAGAATTCAAATTTAATAGTAGTTAACATTAACCTCAAGTTGAGTAGCATCATTACTGAAACACTGTCCTTCCTTGTTTAGGGGAATGGACTTGTGTTAGTCCCTGAGGGCAGCCGTTTTATAAGGAAAGCAGGTTATTTTACTCACAGTTTTGGAAACTGTTCAAAATTGGTCCCCAACCCCCAGTTACTTGATATATCACAATGTCTCTCTTGGCTACAACATAGCATGATGATGTGAAAGGAACCAAGTTGTAGTTGCAATTCACATTTTAGCAACCTGCATTCCTGACAACTCACACTATAAGATCCATATTAATCAATGACAATGGAAAACTTTCATGTTACAATCATCCTGCAGTCAGACCCCCTCTTTAAGTTGCCACCATCTCAAATAACCAGGCTGCAAAACAAGTTTTCAGCCCATAAATTTCTCGGGGGCATGCACATTGAAATTATCCAAACTATAGCAAGAATGATATAAAGTTAAATACATAAAATGTTTACACTGTTGAATGGAAGCTAACAGGCATAGAGCTTATGAAATTAACTTGGTCTAGACATCCTGTGAAGCTACGTAATCCTGTATTATTTCCCTACCAAATAATTATATCAATAGAGGGTGCAGGAAGAATACTGAGAGAGAAGAGGCAGAGGCAAAGCGTGCTTGTTCTTAGTGGTTTCCTGAATCTTCACGTGGGAGTCCAGCAATTTTCACACCACTGGAAGCAATGAGTTCTGGTTTCCAGTCACTCCTAAGATCTCTGACCAAGCTTCACCATCCTCCCCTGAAAGACTGACAGCAGTGAGGGCAAGACACAATTACCACAGTTTTAATCTCTGTTCTTTGGGGCATCTCACTTCAGAATCCTGAAAAGGGAACCGGAGTGATGATGGCTCGGCAGTTCAAAGCACTGGCGGTTCTTCCAGAGGTGCTAGGTTTAATTCTCACAACCCATACGACTGCTCACAACAATCTATAATTTTAATTACAGAGGATTCTACCTCTTCTGGCCTCCATGGTCACTAAGAACAGTACAAAGTGCTGAGAGTTAGCTGAAAGCAAATCACCTGGACAAAGCAAATAAAATAAAACAGAATGCTGAAAATTTGGTGAGGGATCTTCTAAATGAGTGATTTACACTAATCAGATGGTCTTCCTCAGTATTCATTTTTTTTTTTTTTGTCCTTAGACTAAGCAGAAACAGCATCTTCTTACTTCTCTCCTGTCTATACAGCTGTTCTTCTCTTTCCCTGTCTAGGTTAAAACACACTTAACTACATTAATAACCTTTGGTAGCCAACCTCTAGGTACCAATGGATGCTATAGAAGAAGCAAGGAATACATGACATCCTTGATTAGTGATGGCCTGTTGCTTCTGAGAACTTGTGACCTCTTCTGTTCTATCTCTGATCCCTCCTCCTGGGAAGGTCTGAGGCCATGAGCCCACAGAGTCAGAAATTGAGGCCTTCTGCCAATAGTCAAGTTAATGAACTCCTAGTTAAGCTCTCAGATAGCTTCAGGGGCAGCAAGCATCCTGACTAAAAACTCAGAACAGACACTAGCTAAACTGTGAAGGACTGCTACAAATGATTTTTACAATGCTAATTATTGGGGTGAGAATATATTAAAGCATAATCAATAAGCTAGAAAGGATGACAATGAATGGAGCTTGTGAATGCAAGAGGACAATCTTTATTTAAATCATTGTTGCCCTGATGACAGGATTCACAGAAAGGACTTTTTATTAATATTCTTATTAACCTCAACTATGTATTTAAAATAGTAAGCATGCATTATGTACAGGCTTCTGAAATTAATAATAAGAGCTTATTTCTCTTTATTCAAGAAATGAAAATGAAGGTGAATTTTTAAAAAATGATTATGTTTAAGATTAAAGAAAAAGTCATTTGGGAGCACATGTTACTCTAGGTCTTAAAGCCTATATTATACTGACTGTTGTTGTTGTTTTAGCCTATAAATTCCTAAGACTCTTAGACATACCCAGTGCCGAGTAGAGCACCTGTCCAATTGGCAGAGAGGCTGAGACAGGAAAAATGCTTCGGCCCGGGTTAGGGAGAGCATAGGTAATAGAGTGAGGGCCCATCTCCAAAAACTAACGAAAACCTTCTTCTCTTCATTAATATTGTGTTCTTTATTTCAATTGTAAACAACCTCTCTCTCTCTCTCTCTCTCCTAGGTCCTCTGTTTTAAAATTCTCTGCAAATATTTAAGCTCATATTCAAGGATGCATGAACTTTACTTACTATTTTTTTTTAACAAGCTGTGTGCACTGAGAGGAACCACAGCATACTCTTTTCTCCCAGCCTAAGTTTCTTAGTTTGCAATTCAAAGGGTTCAGATTTACATGATTGCCTTCCTTGTCTTTGGTGAAAGTGTACCAGCTTTGCTCATCAAGCTGTAGCATTCTCCTAAAATTTACTGGCAGTCTCTGCTTAGTCTTATACCAATACCAAGGCCTAGTATACAGATGTAGTGTAATTAATTTCTAGTGCACAAACACATCGTAAAGGCCAGGGCTCATTTGTCTGAATAAGTTTTCCTTTTTTTACTGTGTTTTCCATGGGGGGAAGTTTTGGCTCCATGCTACAACAAATTACTAGTTTATACACTTTTTCAACAGTTATTGTTATCATCTTGGCAGGAGAAAAGATATTCTAGAGAGATACCATGTCCTTCCTTTGGCTATTAGACTAGTAAAACAATGGATTCCAAGGAATTAGAATTTCTCCATGATTGACATGTTGTTGGATCTGGAAAGCTGAAGTACTGGTGTCAGCCAGAGGGTGACCATGTTCCCCAGGAAGGGATTTCCTACAGCCCAGACAGCATTCTGAATCATCTTGTAATGCAGACTCTGGTAGAAACAATGATGGGTCATTGATGGGCAGGACCACATCTTGACCAGGACTGCTTAGTTATACAGCTTTCTCACCCTTTCACTAAACCTAATGTTCATGTCACAATCCTAAGTACCCAAAGACTTGGGGTCAATGGACCTCTTTACTTGTTTGTCTTTCCAGTGTGGCCACATCTAATAAATCTCCATCCTCTTTCAGTACTGTCTCCTGAATTGGTGTGCTGAGCACGGAAGCCCAGTTTTGCTTTCCTCCACCTGCCACAGCTCAGATGCTGACTCTAAGACTTCTGGGAACACCTCTTTTTAAGTTTAGCCACCACCTCATCTATATCACAGACAACACAACTGTAAATATCAAAAACTGAGCAATGCAGAAATAGCCTGTTAGGAGAAAAAATATTAAATTTATCCAAATAACCGCTATTATTGAATTTTAACATTTCAGTTAATATATTTGGATTAATTTTGTCTGTTAAGATATTACAGGTGTTTATGTATTTTTATAAATGAACAAAAAACCAGCTGGGTAAAATGTCAAAACCTAGGAAACATAGTTAATGTCTATACAATTATAGTCAGTGTTTCACTTTCTGTAACAAATTAGTTTAACAAAAGAAACTGCAGCATTGCATTCTCTTCTGTCTAATACATTTTTCATCCCTTAATCTCTCCTTATTTTGCCTTTCAGTTTATCTTGTATTTTTTTTTCTGAACATGCCTCTTTTTCTGTCTGTATTTAAGTCTTTTCTCTAATCCAAACACAATAGAATATTAAGGTTGAAAATTCTGTTACCATTCTACTCAGTGTGGTTCACATGTATAAAGAGGGCAAAAGAGAGCTAGAGTCAGAGAGTCAGAGAGTAATAGAGAGTCAGAAAGAGACAGAGAAGAGACAGGGAGATCCAAGATTGAGATGGAGAAGGTCATTGCAGAAAGAGAGAATATTAACATTAAGGTAAGTCTTAGGAAAGATGAATGAACTTGAGGTAAAGTATGGAATGTATGGAAAAATCTTACAATACCTGGAAAAGATAATTTTAGATTTTTAAGGCAATAAAAAACTATATGTCAGCCGGGCGGTGGTGGCACATGCCTTTAATCCCAGCACTCAGGAGGCAAAGGCAGGCAGATCTCTGTGAGTTTGAGGCCAGCCTGGTCTACAAAGTAAGTTCCAGGAAAGGCACAAAACTACAGAGAAACCCTGTCTCGAAAAACCAAAAATAAATAAATAAATAAATAAAATTTAAAAAAAAAACAAAGAAAGAAAGAAAGAAAAAAGAAAAAGAAAAACTATATGTCACACACTGCATAACCCATTCCATCATGTATTCTTTAAAAACAAATTCTATAGGGTTAAAAGAAAGAAAGAAAGCATCAGTGATATAAAGTCTACCATGGCAATGTCAACGAAAAACAGCTCTCAAATCAAAGGAAAAAAAAGAGGTAGTTTATTCTGGAGTAAAAAAAAAATAACCATGTCCTCAGAACATGGATACAGGTTTCCCCACATACCATATTCTAAAATGCTAACAATTCCACAAAGTTTTGGGGAATATAATAAACCCCTTTCAAATATAATGGTGACTACATCAGGTAGACAGGTTGCAGCCAAGTGGAGAAACCTGTGAAAGTCCTTAGATGCAAGCTGATGAGTTCTTGAGTTTTTGTTCTTTATCACTATTGAGGTAACTGTATCAGTGAAGGAAAAAGCAGGCCCTACTAAATTGGTTTTCCAAACATACTAATTTATATATAGGGCAAGCCAAGGAAATTATACCAGAAATCTACCGTTGGAATTTGAGGCCACAATTAAGGACTTTGGTGAGTTCATTTTGGAGTGTTGGAGTCCTTTTATTGTATGGAGTTTCTTCCAGAGATAATTGAATCTGAATTAGAATTTTAACATCAACACAGCTGGATGTGAATCATCCAGCAGTCATGACAAACTAAAAGACAGGAAAGTGGGAAGGTAACAGTGATTCTCTTCCTTTCACAATTTCCTGGGACACCATGACACTGACACCAATTTCCTGGATATTTGTCCTTAACTCTAGAAGAACTCAAGGAAAAAGCTTTGACTCTACCTCGATTATGTGGAGAAAATTTCATATTTACATGATTTAGACTGAGATAGGAACCTTTTAAAATATGGGATTGTCATATGATATTTTAAAATGTTTGTGGCTTTCTTTTTGCTTAAGCAAATATGATTTTAGTCAGCCCTTCTTTTATTTTAACTTCTTATATTACATAAATGAGATAAAATAATAAAAAGGGTCAAAAAGGGGGAAGAAGAAATTTTACTTCTTTATTGTTTTACTTTTATTTTAAATTGAAAATAGATTTTTCTCACATACAATACAACCTGACCACAGTTTCCTCTCCTTCTACTCCTCCCAAGTCCCCAACCTTCCCTCTCCCTCAGATTCACTCCCTTTCTGTTCCGTCTTCAGAAAAAAATCAGGCCACCAAGAGACAACAGCAAAATAGAACAAAACAAGATACAATAAAACAAGGCAAAAGCCCTCACATCCAGGCTGGACAAGGCAATCCCCAAGTACAGGCAAAAGAGTCAGAGATATACCTGTACCACCATGCAAAAAACAAACAAACAAGCAAACAAAAAACAAAAAAACAAGCTAAGAGCCATAACACATATGCAGAGGACCTGGTACTGACCCATGCAGTTCCCATGCTTGTCCCTTTATTCTCTTTGAGTCTCTCTGAGTCCTCCTTAGTTGATTCAGTGGGCCATGTTCTCCTGGTGTCCTCCACCCCTCTGATTCCAAAGTCTTTCTTCTTCCTATTCTTCAGGGTTCCCAAATCTCTGAGGGGAGGGAAAAGATGGAGACTTCCAATTTAGACCCTCTCTGCATAATGTCTGGCTGTGGATCTCTGTACCAGCTCCCATCTGCAGTGAAAGGAAGTCTCACTGATGAAGACTGAATAAGGCACAAATCTATGAGTATTGCACAATATCATTGGAATCATTTCAATGTTTTGTTTTTGTTTTTGTTTTCCAGTCATATTTGCTTATGCTCTAGGCCAGTTCCTGGCCATGCAGGCAGTATAGTGCATGGGCTCCCTTTTATGGCATAGGCCTCAAGTTAAACAAAACATTGGTTGGCCACTCCCACAAGTTCTGTGCCACCATTGCCCAAGCATATCTTAAGAGCAGGACACATTGTAGGCCTAGGGTTTTGTGGCTGGGTTGGTGTCCAGATTTCTCTTTTGGTAGCCTGCAGAGTAACTTCTTGCACCAAAGAGACTAGAACTTAGGGGCAAAGGTCTGTGCAAGCACCAGTTTGATCTCTCTACATTTAATGAGCTGTATAGATGTTGTCTTGACAATGGGGTCCTGTTTTACAAGGGGTATCAGTTTTCAGAGAGTGACCGTCAAGCAAGTCTAGACCATGTCATTAGGGTGCTACATATTGTGAAAATGCAGTTAAAGCTTTCCACGTGGCTCACAGAAACAGAAGATGACACTGTGGGAACAATATTCTGATGTCAGAGCTGATTTTCCAGGCTAAACTTTCCTTAAATGAACCAGTCACATCACCAAGTGAAATACTCTGTAATAGAAGAGAGGGGACAACAAGATGCCAACTAACCTAAATGCCAACTGCTCTGTTATTGATGTGTGGATATACAGAACAGATGCCAAGCAAACTCTGCTCTTCCTTCACAGCAGGGTGAGACTGATCTGATCTGCTCACACTTTACAGCTAGTGCTGTAAAAAGATGGAAGAAACTGTTCAGTTGGAGAAACTTGGTGAATATCACTTATTTCTTTGGCCAACGAATTGGCTTTATTTTATTTATTTTAAAAAATAAAATGTGTATGTATGTTTGTGTGTGTGTGTGTGTGTGTGAGAAAGAGAGAGAGAGAGAGAGAGAGAGAGAGAGAGAGAGAGAGAGAGAGATGTTATGTACTGAGTCTAAAATCTTCATGTTCTAGGCAAGTGTTTTATCACTGAACTACATCCCTGACACTTTACTGAAAAATATTTATTGGTTATTTTTATTCCTCATTTTTGAGAGTGGATCTAGATAAACTGTTCAAATGGACCTTGATCTGGCTTTTTAGAACAGGCAAATCTTGAACTTCTTCTGATCCTTCTGCCTTGGCTTTTTGGTATCTGGAGTTATAAGCTTGTACTACCTACAAGTAGTATTTAACTACGACTAGTTAAGACATATCTCTTAAAATTTGTATGTGTCTTTGTGTTTCTGTTTACTAAAATGTCCACTTTCAGTCAAAAAACTTTAGAGTAAAGCAAAACATTTGTTTACTTCAAATGGAAAGATGGGAAAGATTTAGAAAATTGGCATGCTGACTTCACAGCACCTCTCAGAAATTCTGGACACAGGCCTCTGCAGTTTTTCAGGAGTGCAATTTAACATGGAGAATGAAAACATTATTTTGTGCAATAAGTTTGATTTTGTGGTTTTTTACCATATGCTACATTCATAAACATTGTAAAATGAAGTATGTACCAATAAAACTATAGCAGACTAGGTATTCATCAGTACAAGGCAGGCTGAATAAATCTGCAATGGTATATAATACAGTAACAAAAAGAACAAGGCACATCCATATAAGCTACTGAATAATAAATTCCAAGATAAATGAGGCAAAAAAAATACAAAGAACAGAGGGAATGGTGTGCAGAAAGACATGCCAGTAACTGTGAATTGGAGCAGATGGTCTAGTTCATATTGTTTACATGTGAACCAATTTCTGAGTAGCTGCACAAGGAACTGTTCATCATGGCTGGCATGATGAGAAGGACAATTCCACACTAACTGTTCTATGAGTATGGTTTTAGAAAGCATGAGTATGATAGAAACAAAGAAGCCCTTTGTTCCTCTCCTTCCTCACCTTGATCACCACTTAGCTCCATGTGCTGTCAGGACTGGCCCTTCTGTGTTCCTTATCCTTGTTTTCAGCAGTGTTGTACACAGCCCAGGATTCCCAGGACACTGCTTATCCCTTAGATCCCCTTTCTTAAGCACTTAATCCACTCCATCTTCTGTACATTTGGGTAGACTAGAACACAGTTGTGCACCTGTGGGTCACAGCACCCCAGGAACAAAGTCATCTTTTCTTGTTCTTTCACTACATTCTTCAGACTGGATTCTGTTACTCTTATGAACACTGTTTTCCTGTTAGCCTTATTGTGTGGTGGTCTACAACCTTCATTTTTCTCATTTCTGTTTCTGGATAATTCTCACTACATTTCAGAGCTTTGAAACTAGCTCTCTTATAAGAATGAATGCTTTGCTGCTCTTTGGTGTCATCTACTGCAAAAAGCTCTTGTTCTTTAGTATTTTACAACCTGTCACCTGTCACCATTATTTAGCATTACTTTCATATCATTTCAGTGGCAATTTGAATTTCAGTGTGAGTCATGATTATTACTCTGATATAGAACCATTTTGCTCTCTACCCTTCAATGACCTGTGCTCTACCCTACCTCACCTGCTCCCATCTGGAAACCTCTACTTTATTCTCCTCCAATCTTTCACATCTTCCTCCTACCTTCTCAACTAACTCTGAGAGTTCTGACAAGTCCATTGCTGTATCTAATTATCTGCTCTTTTCTCACTTGTCTGCCTCCACCCACCTCAGCTCATTATTTCCCTAATTACTTGTATTACATTCCCTATCTTTCATTCTGTCACTGGTTTGCTGTCTTTCCACTTCCCTGCCCATTCCTTACTTCACTTTAGTCACTTGCAGTAGATCCAGGCCTAATAAAATCAACTGTTTCTATATATCCAAAAATGATTGGGATGTAGACACAACCAATCACAGGACCCCTTGGTGATATTACACCTGCCACTGACAGAGGTCAGCTGACATGCCACTCTTTGTTCCATTCCTCTCCTCGCTTATTCTATAATTTTCCTTCTCTAAAGTGTCCTGTATCTCTCTATATCCTTAGATCTATCTAATGCTCTTGTTCAAGGAAATGGAGACAATAGAAAAGAACACTGGAATGCCTTGAATAATAACATTCTCAATATGAACATTTAATTCCCAATGGGTGATGTTGTTTGAGGAGGTAGTAGAACATTTAGGAGGTAAAATCTTGCAGGAGGTGAGCTTCTGAGGGTTTATAGACTGGTCCCATTTCTGCTTCTTATACATTCATCTTTCTCTCTCTGCTTCTTGTGTATTGATTAAACAAATATGTTATCATTCATCTTCCTGCTTTTGCTACCCTGCCATGCCTTCCATTCCTGATGGACTCTATCCCTATGGAAAAAATCAAAACAACCAACTTCTTCAGTAGCTTGTTTTGGTCATGGTATTTTACTACAGCAACAGAGAGATGACTAATACAAGCATTAGCATTCTAAAACCACACAACTCTAAGCATGCTACTGTATGGACTCATGCAAAAAAAAATATTTATTTTATGAAGGTGGGTGGGTCAATTAGTTGCTCTACCAGAACATATCTGGGTTTGCAAGGGAGAGTTTCATTCATTCTCAAATAGGTACCAGCTTGAAATGAAAATAATATTTAAGAACTTTGGTAAATATGTCAGGATAAAAATATTCAATATTTTAGCTCTTGCTCTGACTTTGAAGTGACTTTGAAGTGACTTTGAAAAGGCAGGCCATTGTGCTGTTGATGTACATTGTCTTGCTTTCCACTTGCTAAGTTCAGTGATCAATTCTCAAGTCAAATCCTACTGGACCTGTCAACACCATGTGAGAGTTTGGGGCACAGCAATTGTTTCTTTGAGTTTCATGATTTCTTCCTTCTTGAAAATAGCACTGTCATTCTGTTTCCCTTGTAACTCACTGTCATGTTCTACAATTTTCTACACTGCTTGAAGTGCACTGAAATTATAACTGTCATGTGATAATGACTGGCGTGTATTCCTGGATGAATGGAAAAATACAGCCAGTTGAATCTGTTCTTTCAGATGAGTGTTAAGTAATTGCAAGGTATGTAAAGTGTGACCACTTAAAATATGAAGTACTCATCCCAGCTTGAGAACCTAGAGACATAGAAGATGGTCACTAGATTTGTGGCAAAAAATATTAAAGATAAGCATTTAATCAATATATAAGGGCATAAACAGAAAGCTGCACATGAATTGATTGAGATGTGTCAAAGGTAAACAGTAATGAGCTGAAAGAGCCTCCAATGGAAAAAGATACAATAATATGAGCAAAAACCAAAATAAATTAAAGGAATACTGTGTGTAACAAAATACATAGCAAAATGTCTACATGGATATAAATGACCCATCCAACAGTCACATGGGGATGATGATGATAATTACAATGCCCTGGGTCAACTTTCCTTCCAAGAAAGGGGAAAGACTACCCATAGGGATATTTTTTTCCTAAATTCACAGCCCAAATTAGGTTAAGTGGAGCTTCTTTCGCCTCCAGGTAAGCTAGTATAGCATCAATCCTCATATGTGTAGAAAGTGTCTTCCCTTACAATGAGGCATTTTGCCTCAGTGACTCTTTAAATTTGTATAATTTATTATTTTCACAGCTAAATACATGTATGTAGTGCACTTGGATTATTGCCATGCTTCTCCAAACACACAAGCTGAATTCTTCCAACCCTTTCACCATTCTCTCATCTCTACAAAGTCCCTTCCGCCATTTAGGTTGTTCTGTTTTGTTTTGTGACTTCCCAAGTTTAACTGGGCTATCTGTGTGTCCTTGAGTTTAGAGCTATCTATTTTATCCTGGTATGCCTGTCAATGAGCAAGTAACTGCAGACAATATCTGTCCCACTTCCAGAATCTGTCTGTAGTCAAGATTTCACTGAGGAGGAGGACTCCATGAGCCCTTCCCCTATTTATGATACACTGTGTGGCCTAGTCTTGTGTAATCCCATTATAGATAGCTACAGCTGCTATGAGGTCATGATTTCAACTACTGTGTCATACCTTAAAAGATAGCATTTCATAGTCTTTCTCGTTAGCATCCAGATTTTACATTATTTCTGCCCCAACCCCATAGTGTTGTTTGAGCCTTATGGACTCATAGGAATGTTCTGTTTAGAGCTGAGCACTCTTCATAAAACTAACAACTTTTTAATATTCAAGACAATGCCTTTTAGAGAGCAGCTCTGGTTTCAGAAGCTTCAAAATGAAATTTAGAAAATAATGTGTGTAAGATAATGACTCACTTCTTTTTAATATATTTTATTACTTCTTTGAGAATTTCATACATGCGTACAATGTGTTTTGAACGCATTCATCCCTAACTCCTCCTCCCAACTCCTGTCAAATTCACTCACTACCTCCATAGTCCCTCCAAAATTATTGTCCCTTGTTTTAAAAATAACAAATTGGTTAAACATGTGCTGCTTGAGTGTGAGGCCATCCACTAGAATATGGTCAGTCTACCAGGGGCCACACCTTGTAAGGAAGCTGACTCTCTTTCCCTAAGAGGTTTGTCACTTGGTCCTTGGTGGTGGGAATTCATGAGCCTTGATGATAAAATGCTGCTGATTTGATTTGGTGTAGACCTTGTGCTGGCAACCACAGCTGCTGTGAACTCCTGAGAGCAGTGTTTCTGTTATGTCAGAAGACCCTGATTTGGCTTCAGTGCTCCCTGTCCTCTGGCTCTTACAGTCTTTTCATCCCAATGTGCACAAGGGTCCATGAGCCTTGCTTGTATATAGTGTGATACGAATGTCCCATTTGTGTCTGAGCACTCCATGGGCATTTAACCTTCGCACTTTGACCAGTGTGAGTTTCTGGATAAAGTACTGGACAATGAACAAAGAAACAACTCCAGAGAGTTGTGAGTGATGAATTCAACAAAATACCTGACTGCTGTGGGATAATGCTTTTGTACACTGGTTTAATGAAATGCTAATTAGCCAGTAACCAGGCTGGAAGTATAGATGTATCATAAGCAGACAAGGGGAATTCTGGGAGGAGGATGGACAAAGTGGTGACATATAGATTAGCAGAAATAGGCTGAGTTTAAGTGTAAGAGCTAGTCAGTAGGAAACCTAAGCTAATGGCTGAGCAGTTTTAATTAATATAAACCTCTGTGTGTTTACTTGGGTCTGAGTGGCTGTGGACTGGGTGGGACACAAGAAAGCTTCCAGCTACACCTGACAAACATTTCTAAAAAATTTGGAAGTCATTAAAAATATGGAGAGTCTGAGAAACTTTCACAATCAAGAAAGATTTCAAGAAACATGGCTGTTAAATATTATCTGGAATTCTACACGGAACTTTGGCATCCAGGAAACAAAAATTAAATATGGACATTAGCTATAAGAATGTGTCAGAACTGGTTCATTATTTGTAGCTAATAGAGTTTGGTGGTTTGAATAAGAATGACCCCCATAGGCTCATATATTTGAATGCATAGTCACCAGGGAGTATGTATGCATTGGATGGGCTTAGAAGGATTAGGAGGTGTGAACTTACTGGGGGAAGTGACTCACTTCGGGTGGACTTTGAAGTTTCAAAAGCCAATGCCACAACCAGTCTCCATCTCTCTGCCTGTGGATCAGGATGCAGCTCTTAACTATTCCTAGCACAACGCTGCCATGCCTGCCACAATACTCCCTACCATGATGTTAATGGACTAAGCCTCTGAAACTGTAAGCAAGCACCCAATTAAATGCTTTCCTTTATAAGAATTGTCATGGTCATAGTGGATCTTCACAGTAAGAAAATAGTAACTAAGAAATGTACCATGTGTCTACTAGGGAAGACTAGATGTGGTACATATGGGAATGCTTTGTGGAAAGGTTGGAAATATCCAGTAGATTTAAGAATTCAAGGAATTTTTGAAGTTTGTTTTGGAAATTAAACATGCATTTTAATTACAAGAAGGACTTAAATCAATTTGATGTGTAAGAAGTGATCACATGGGTGCCTGCTTTTAGCCTGTGTGTAAAGTGTGCATGTGAGATTCACTGTTAACAGTATATAAAGTAAGCATGTAGGGCTTGTTGTTAGCCTGTATGTGAACTGAACATGTGGAGCTTACTGCTATCTGGCTGGGCTTAAGTTCCTCTCAGTGTTTCATGAAACAATTGATCTTGATAGCACACAATAAATAATGTTCTAACTGTCTAGACACTACTTTGGAGTCATGAAATGAGTAGAATGTCCAAATTCTGGGAGGAGAACACATTCCTGGGAATCAACATTGTTTGGTTTCATTTGTATTATGAGAGCACTATGTTATGTTATAGGGTACAAAGGAAGAAGAAAGGGACGAGGAGGAGGGTAGAATACAGCAGCATTTCATAGAACATGACACCTCATAATACATCCACATTAGTTCTAAAAAAATGGACATGTAAGATTTTTATCTCATTCCCCAAACATTAAATCCATATATAGGGCCTGTATCATTTAAAAGAATGCAAGTCAGGTTCAGCACTGGACACATCTGTATTTGGGCATATGCCTTTTACAATGATACATATAGTTCTTCTCTATCCGTTATAATTGGGATGATTGCTCATCACTTTGTAATATAAACTGTCCCATAGAAGATTCATATATCTTTTTAATGAAGAGAAGGAAGTGATTTTTTTTTTTGGTTTTTTGAGACAGGGTTTCTATGTGTAGCTTTGCGCCTTTCCTGGAGCTCACTTGGTAGCCCAGGCTGGCCTCAAACTCACAGAGATCCACCTGCCTCTGCCTCCCGAGTGCTGGGATTAAAGGCGTGCGCCACCAACGCCCGGCTGTGATTTTTTTATATGTAGAAAAAAAAAACACAAACTGGATAAAGTATTTCCTAAATCTAAGGTGAGCTAGCTTTGTAAGAGTCTTAGCGAACTTTACTAACCAAATTTAGTTTGATGATACCATGGAAGTGTGGTGCACTAGCAGAGATATCCAGCATCACAAATGGACACTTCTGAGATGAGAAGAGAGTTTCTGAGAGATGTGGTTTGCACTCTGATGTGATATTCCTATAATCCACCTAGGCAGGAACTGAACTTTTTCTGAGCATTAGCACTTATAAATTCAAAATTTCATTTCCATTTAAGATGATCTCAACTCAAAGGAGGGTCTAAACACAGGAAATTCAGACATAAGAAAAAATAAATAAATAAAACTTTCTAACTGTAAAAACAAAACTGTGCATCTGAAGAGAAGGGAATATAACCTTCAGATTGTTGATGCCTTTGATGTAAAAATGCTGCACTTTCCGTCTTGATAAGGTTGGTAGTGAGTATCACTGTGTGGTGTTTCTTGCTTCTCCTCTACATTGTATCTGTTTCCTTCATTTTTCTTCTTAATAAGAATGGATCATCAAAGAACCAACCCAAGGAGAAAGAATCAGGAAAGCACTTTATCCAGTACTTTCATGGTATTTAAAAAGGGCTTGGACTTTGATCATTTCTCTTTTGATCAAAGAGCATTTGGTACCCTTTGAAGAAAATTGTATTGCGATAACACTGATCAAATTTGATTCAAAAGTTTATGATAATAAAAAGAAAAGAAAATCTTTTACAGTACACTGCATTAATTTGTCTGGAAAGAACACAAACATATTTAGAATACTTGATGTCTGCTTTGGAAAAAACATACAATACCTCATAGGAAAATACAAAGAAAAGAAAAATAAATTTAAAAGATTTTGTGCTCATTATATAAAGCATTCAATACTATGTGAATATTTTTTGGCAAATTATGTTAATATCTCTCACTGTAAGTAATAATCACCAATGTATCCCAAAAGTTTTGTTTTTAATAATTAAAACTTTATTGCGACAAACTTGAAAAAAAAATCACACAATCAGATTAGCAGACTAAACTTCTATTCATCTCCATGAATTTTTAGTCAGAGTAGGCAATCTGATGCTGTGCAGTTTGAAACTAGATTTTTACATTTTCACTAACAATTGTTTTTTCAGGCATTTATCTGCTGCAAAAACATGAAAAACCCAAGACAGCCTTAAAACTAGAAATACAATTAATTTTCTATTGTTTTTCATGAACCATGTATCCATAATCTGAGTCTGTCCTTTATTATCGCCTAATGTCTACCCTTTCTTATTCTCCTTTCTACATGTTATACTATACCCACATGCACCTTTGGTTTTATACAGATGTATGCATGCGTGCACACACACACACACACACACACACACACACACACACACACACACACAGAGTCAGGATACATTTGAATTTTTACTTAGGAGATTATATTTCCTTGTTTTATATTATACAGGTTTTTTAATTTTTAATTTTCTTTAATTCTTTGAAAATTTCATATTTTTACATGGTATTCTATTTATATTCACCCCCATTCTAACTCCCTCAGCACCTCCCAAAACATCTCCCTTCCAAATTTTTTTTCCACTTTCTCTTCCATCAGTGCATCTGATTTTATGTTGGAGTCTTTGATCCACTTAGACTTGAGTTTGTGTGCAGGGTGATAGATATGGGTTAATTTGCATTCTTCGACATGCTTACATCCAGTTAGACCAGCACCATTTGATGAAGATGCTTTCTTTTTCCATTGTCAAAAATCAACTGTAAATAGGCATATAGACTTACTTCTGGATCTTCGATTAGATTACATTGATCAGCCTGTCTGTTTTTATGAAAATGCCATGCAGTTTTTATTACTACTGCCCTGTAGTAGAGCTTGAAATCAGGGATGGTGATATCTCCAGGAGTTTTTTTTTTATTGTACAGAATTGTTTTACCTATCCTGCAATTTTGTTTTTCTAAATGAAGTTGAGTTTTGTTTTTTCAAAGTCTGTAAAGAATTGTTTTGGGATTTTAATGGGATTTTTTTTTGCATTGAATATGTAGATTACTTTTGATAAGATGGACACTTATACTATGTTAATCTTACCGATTCTTGATCATGGGTAATCTATCATCTTCTGATATGTTCTCCAATTTCTTTATTTAAAGACTTGAAGTTCATGTCATACAGGTCTTTCACTTGCTTGATTAGAGTTTCCCCAATGTATTTTATATTATTTGTGGCTACTGTGAAGAGTATTGTTTCCCTGATTTCTCTCTCAGCTCCTTTATTGTTTGTATATAAGTGGGCTACTGATTTTTTTTTTAAATTAATTTTGTATCCAGCCACTTTGCTACATGTGTTTATCAGTAGTAGAAGTTCCCAGGAAGAATTTTTGAGGTGGCTTTTATATACTATCATATCATCTGTGAATAGTGATACTCATCTTCTTCCTTTCTAATTTGTATTCCTTGATCTCCTTAAGTTGTCTTACTGCTCTAGCTGAAACTTCAAATACTATGGAGAGAGTGGACAAACTTGTCTTGTCCCTGATTTTAATGTAATTGCTTTAAATTTTTCTCCAACTCATTTGATGTTGGCTATAGGCTTACTGTAAATTGCCTTTATTGTGCTTAGGTATGTCCCCTCTATTCCTGATCTCTCCAAGACTTTTATCATGAAGGGGTGTTGCACTTTGTCAAAGGCTTTTTCAGCATTTACTGAGATAATTACTTGGGGTTTTTTATAGTTTGTTTGTACAGAGGATTACATGACAGTTTTTCTATGTCAAACCATCCCTGCATCTCTTGGATGAAGCCCACTTGATCATGATAGATTGTATTTTTGGTGTGTCCTTGGATTCAATTTGCAAGTATTTTATTGAGTATTTTTTCAACCTTTTTTTCTTTGCAGATTTTATATCATGCATCCTAATTCCACCCATCTCCCTGACCCCCCCAGAATCAAAACAAAATCTAAAAGAAAAAAATAAAACAAGGAAACAAAGCAAAACAAGAAAAAACAAAACAAAAAGGAGAAGAATCTCCTTATAGAAGCCGTACTGTAGTCAGGTGTGTCTCACAGTTCACCCTTTAGACCTTTCAGCTTCACTTGCAAGTGTTTATCACCATGAGTCATTGGTCTGGCTGGAGTCCTCTGGCCTCTGTTACCCCACTGATAATGGGCTCTCACCTCTCACTGGGGTTCCTCTTGGATATCTTCTTGTTGTCCTGTGCTGTGGCAGTCCTGCACTTTTGGATCTATAGGTTCATCCCCTTCATGTGTTCCAACAGTTTATAGATTGAGTGGATGTTGGGATGGGCCAACTCATAGCCCTGGTTCTGGGCCTGGGTGGCAGCTGAGCTGGTCAGCCTACCAGCCCTCCTCCGTCTTCACCACCCAGGTGAGCTCTCCAGCTTCTGCCAGCCTACTCAATGCATTCTGCAGCAGGAAGTGGGGCCAGTTCTCCTGCTCTTGGGTACATGAGTCTGGCTCACCCACATTCACTTCACCACGGTCAGCTCCACTGTCTTTCTCAAGCAAGATACAGATCCCTCTTGATGACTTGAATATGAGGAGGGACAGGAGGGATGATCAGCTCCCCTGCTCTTATGCCCTCAGGGCCAGCTCACCTGAACCCCCCCCCCCCCAACACACACACAACAGGGTTAGCTCTAGTCTGCTGGCCTGACAGGGTGCAGGGACTGCTCTCTTGTGCGCTGCAGCCTGTGAAGGACAAAGCTAGTTCTCTAACTTTAGTGATCTTGGGGCCAACCCTTTCCCCACTTGTGGGTAGCAAGGGCAATGGGGAGAGGGCATCTTTCCCTCACCTATGCCACCACATGGCAGGCGAGGAGGAGCAGGGTCAGCTCTGCTGTTCTCATGCCCTCAGGGTTGGCTCACATGCTGCACACTCATGCACTTCTGTGGTAAGGGGTGGGGCCATCTTTCCTGATTGCAGAGGAAAAGGTGGTCAACTCTTCTAATGTAGAATTTAGTGAGAATCAGGGCCAATCAGCTATCCCAAGGCAAAGTGAGGGGCGGAGCCAGCTCAACATGGCCCTCAGATTTCAACAACCATGGTTTCTGTGAACTCCACCCCCCACCCATGATAACATGGGCCATGAACATCAACACCGACTCCAGCTGCAGCAAGACCATGGACCTAGACATGGCACTCTGTAGCAACTGGGGCCTGGGCTTCACCATTGCCCTGGTGACAGCACAGGCCACCCAGATCAGTATAGCCTTTGTAGCAGCATGTCCCTCAGGCACCAACATGGTTGCAGATGGCTGACAGGACCCTAGGCACCCCCACAAGCCTTGACAATAACAGGAACCACAGACATCAACTCAGACCATGGCTGCTATAGAGCTATAGATCTGGACATGGTCCTCAGCAGCAGCCCAGGCCCAAATGTCCCCATGTCTTCAGGTGGTAGTACAGGCTACTCAGATCAGCATGGCCCCCATGGCAACAGGGACCTCAGACACCAAAATGCCCCCAGGTGGTGCCCCAGACCACAGATGTCTGCAAGATCCTCAGTGGGAATAGGAGCCACAGACGTGAACCCAGGCCCTCTCTGCTGCCCCAGGGCCCAGGACCAAGATTGGAACTTGACAATAGCTCAGACCTGAACATCACCCTAGAAGCCAGTAACAAGCAGGTCACTCACATCAGCCTGTTTTTCTACCTCTTCAGATCTGCCTCTCTCCTTAACTCTCAAACCACTCTGTCTGTCTATTTCTCTCTCTCTCTCTCTCTCTCTCTCTCTCTCTCTCTCTCTCTCTCTCTCTCTCTCTCTCTCTCTCTCCATCCTCTCCAATATTTGTTTATAGATTTCTTGATAATAGCCATTATGACTGGTTTGCAGTAGCATCTCAAAGAAATATCAATTTGTATTTTCCTGATGGTAAAGGATATAGAACACTTTTAAAAATAGTTATCAGCCATTTTTGTGTCTTAAAAAAACTATTCAGTTCACTAGTTCATTTGTTGAATGACAGTTTTCTTTCCTTAGCATTTAATTTCTGCAGATAATTTTAATTTTTAGAAATTGCCCCCTTGTCTAAAATATAGCTGATAAAGATTTTCCCCTATTCCATGAGTCATTCATTTGCCATGCTGATAGTTTTGTTTGCTGTGCACAACTTTTAAACAACCAGAAGCCCCATCTCTTGACATTTGGGGTTACTTCCTGTGCTGTTGAAGTTCTCTTCAGGAAGTCCTTGGCTACACTAATGTCTTAAAGAGTATTCCCCATGTTTTCTTCTAGGCATTTCAGCATTTCAGTTTTTAAGTTAAGGTCTGTGATCCGTCTTGAATTGATTTTTGTCTGAGGGGAAGATATGAGTCTACTTTAATTCTTCTAAGGCAGAAAACCAGTTTCTCCAGCACCGTTTGTTGACAAGGCAGCCTTTTGTCCGCTGCATGTTTTTCCTTTCTTTGCCAAAAATTAAGAGTGCATAGCTTTGGCATTTTATTTCCAGGCCCTTCATTCTATTCTATTGGTCTACCTCTCTATTTTTATGACAGTACCAGGCTTCTGATCCATTTTTTCTTGCAGCTAAACAAGACATTTGCTATAATGTGCATGTACATTTTACTGTTTTCTTACCATTACTTGTGAATTATACAATATAATAAACTCTAATGGACTGTGTGTGGCATCTCTAAATTTATTATTATGTCTAACGTGTTTTCTACATTTGCCTTTCTACTATGAAATTAGCAAAACATTATAATGGGTAAAATACTTTTACACTTTCTACAAAATCTTAAAATTAACTAGGAATATAAAAAAGGCCAAAGCATAATCCAAGTCATACACTACAACAAGTCTCTCCACACTGAATAGATTGCATTAGGCTACACAATACTGCTAGGATTGCAAATCAAGGAAATAACTTTGAAAACAGTTTTGTGATTGCTGAAAACATTAAAACAGGTTACGGTGTGCTTGAACAATTGATTATTCCAAATACTCAAAGTAAGTGAAGACCCATCTTTATACATATGTAGGAACAACTTTCATACCAATATTCACAAAAGTCCAAAGTGTGGACAGACCCAAATGTCCAAAATCTAATACATGGTCACATAATTAGAAGACTGGGGTACCACATGCGACAAGGATAGATGAACTTTAAAATGACTCTGCTGTGTGGAATAAGTCCCAAATGGCTATAGAATGTGTGATTCTATGGCAAGGCTACTGAAGAATATACAAATCTATGGATGAAAGTCTATTGATATTTGTCCAAGGCTGGGGTTGTCAGGGAATAGGAGATAACTGGTAGTAAATGTCTGTGAATTCTATGAAGTTTCATTTTGAAGAGCTTAGAATGTCTACAGTTGCTGGATGTGGCTACCCAACATTTTATAGTTGTCCTGCAACTGTTATGATCAACTTCCCACTGGAATTGGCCTATTATAAAGGCTGATGAACTACAGACACAGAAAGTCACAAGAGGACTTATTACTCACATCACAGACTCCCCAGAGAATGTAGAGCTTATACAACAGAGTCCAGGTGACTAGAGAGAGAACTGGAAAGTGGTCTTGGCTTTCTGCCTGGCTAGGTGATAGACCAGAATAAGAGTTGTCGTTCATGGACCAGTGACTGTATTATTCGAATACTTTTATCTGGTGTCAGAGAAGAGGGATGAGAGATATCTGGCCTTGCTCAGATGTGCAACAATGGTGAAAAGAGATAAGGGAAGCATTAGAGCGTATAACTAAAACGGAGTTTTCCTCTTTTGTGTATCCAACTCTAAATATTCTTGACATATTTTATTGTACATTTTAAATGTGCAAATTTAAATGTATAGGCACATATTGAATAATAATAAGAATCTTATTTTAACAGCCATTAAATAAGATTTAAGAAACTCAAAACTCATGTTGATCAGTAAACAGGAATGCTAGAGTGCTAACAGAAGAGACAATGAGAAAGTCTCTTCAAAAATCCTTGGATATTTCTTTTTGTGATTATAGTGTTCATTTCACTACATGAGGTACTGTAATAGCGAATTTCACTTGATGCTTCTGCATTCATCTTTTAATGGTTTATTAAACATTTTTCTCTTTCTAATTGCAGTAAGATTCATGGTAGGCACTACTTGGAAAGATGTAAATTTTCATAAGTCAGATGCCCTAGCTATCATAAGAGATATATAATTACTTCAAAATATATATTTGACTCTAGCTATCTATGTAAATATGGGCACTATGCTTTAGAGTATGTGCTTTTAAATCATAATAGTTAGTGCTCTGCCTTATTTTTTAAGAATCATAACCAAATGAAGAAGGTAAGATACAAAGATTTTACAGTTTACATCCGGATATAACCTTCACTTCTTCCTCAGATAATTCATCAATCAATGAAAATTTCTGTAGCATTCATTCCAAGCAGATTAGGTACAGATATTGGACCTGATACATTAAATTTTAACTAATCAGTCAATAATATTTGTAATAGAATCTTAAGAATTCAATCACAAGTAAGAAAAAGTAAGGCTATATTTTAATATGTAGAAAGAAAGGATGATGGTAGATGTCATTAATAAGAAGACATTCCAAAGCTGAAACACAAACATGACTTCCAGAAAATGCAGCCCCACATATTTACTTCTTATGTTATTCTTTGTCTCCACATCCTAACATTTGCAGCTCTCAGCTAAGATTCATGTACAGCTCCTAAAAGTCGCTACCAAGTTTCTTCCATGTGCCCTCCTCCTATGGTGTCCTCTTCTTTGTCTTAGTCAGCAGGATCTTGCCTTTTGCTGTTCTGTCTCTTTTAACAGTTCCACTGAACTCACCATGTTCACCAAAATCAGCTGATTAGGGATCTTAATGGCATTTACAATCTCTTTTAACATATTACATGATCATGGGTATGATAGTTATCATATTCATAGGTCCAACTTTCACTCAAGGTAACATAATAGAGATCTAATGGTGTGAATCACTGCTGGTTACCCTAACATTCTGTATGTCATGTGTTGGAATTAAAAATAATTGTTTTATATAAAACTTTTCCAGTGAGCTTTTCCAAATAAGTTGTGGGTGTTCTGTGTCACTATCATTTTCCTTGTTCTGGTTTGTAAATTTTATAAACTTTGAGAGTAACTCATGTTTTTATTGTATTTCTATTGTAGAAAAACAACTTATTACAGAGATCATATAAAATATTCTCATGTCTTTTAACTAAAGAAAACTGATAAAATGTGTGAATTACCAGTTCTATTTTATCTCTATTTTTAACTCAGTGTCTTTCCACTTGAGTGATTTGTTCATCCTCTTCTCTAGGGGACTGAGAAAATTGTATTTGTAAGATGCTGAAAAAGGAAACTTGCATGGCCTTCAAGTACAAGCTACATTATTTATCATCAGATCAATGTTCTGGTGGTGTTGCTTGTAAGTAGATATACTGATTTAATCTTAAGATCAGTTAGGTAAGTTCAGTTTGCCTTGGGCTAAGGATAAGGAATGTATCTCACTTTCCTAGTACATTAGAAGTCAAGCTTATTGAAGAAAATACTGTTACCCCAATTGTTAACAAATGTTATTCTTTCTTACTCAATATAATTAAATAAAAAATACTATTTAACTGAAATTATTCTCATAATCATTGGCAAGACAACTCTGGCAATGAAGAGATTCTCTAGGAAAAGATAATTACTAACTCAGAATTCAGGCTAATTCTACACTCATTAATATGAAATGCCTCCTTTACTACCTAGCTTCTCTTGTCAGGTGTTTATCTTTATTTCTAATGTCAGTACCTTGCTAAATAGTATTAACTCAATCCGAGATAAAATTGGTCCACTTCATGAAAGCATGCAGACAAAAGTCAATATTGTTCATGAACAACATTAAGACAATGTAAATATAAAGTATAGAAAATTAGAGAATATGTAAATGTCAGAGCCAGTATCTGGGAAGATTCCGTTTTGACGAAAAGGAATTGGAAGTACTCAGTGGGATAAAACATCAGGACAAGGTGTACTCCTCCCAGAGCAGGGAACAGCATTCCTAACCCTTGATACATCCTTCCACCCCTGTACTCACATTCTTCTAGTATCTACTTAAGGAATCATGTAACTACTACTTCTAGAATGCACCATTTCTCAAGATATTCCAGTCTAATTCCTGGTCTCAAAAAATATGGCCTCTATTTGCACAGCATGTTTAGTTTCCAATGAACTGTACACTGTTCCTGTAACTTGGCATTCCCTCTCTTTTCTGAGTGTTTTCTTACCTGTTACCCCCATTCTTTATTTTAAGAATTAGTGATGATCACAAGATTCCAACATGAATTATGCGTTTTCCTGGGTTTCTACACCTCCTGTTTACTGGGATTCACCAGATATCTCAACTTCATCTTTACTAAGCCCCCAAATTCTCATGGAAACATGATATCCACTCAGCAGGTATATCAGCTGTAGATTGAACTGTTTGTGATTGAATATTCTGAATCAAAATAACCAAAATCTGCTGGCATCTGGGGCTAATTTTTAGTAGACCAATTCCCACACTAAATGCCTTGCACTGTTTATTGACCAATTACTAAAGTTCCTGTAGGTCTTATGATTTGACAAATACCTAAACGAAGCATGAGGATAGGGCAAGACATCACCTTTTCCCATCATTTCAAGATGGCTTCTTTTATTCACTCATGTTTTTAATGACACATTTTTCTTGACAATTACTTATTTTGTTATATGTACTCAACGATATGATCAATTGACCACCACCCAAATATTATAGATTTTCTCAAACTGGCTTTATCAGGAATTCCTGTGCACAGTGTAAACCAAAATTATGGACTACTTCAAAAGAAAGGAACTTTAAAATATACAACTGTATATGCAATTTTCCATATTTGGCCATTTATACTAGAAGTCTATGTTGTCAATTTTCTTGAAAATCGATGTATAAAAAAGTAACTCATATATAAGAGTGTGCTTTGCAATATCACAAGTGATTTTTTTAGTATAAATAAATACTACTTGAAATACAGAAGTCAATCCAAACTTATTTGTATTCTGTATCTACTATCTAAGGAGATATCTTATTTCTGCTATAATAGGTTAATATGGTTATACTTCTAAAATTGGTACAGGTGGAATCATCCAGTGAATTCTCATTTCTAACTTCTTTCACTAATTATATGTTTGTGATGCTTAAATGCATTTTGTTCTAGTTGTCAATACTCATGGTTGCAGATCAGTTATATTTACTACCAACTATAAAATACTACATTATTCATCCATTACAGTGGGCTGATATACTCTATACTCTATATACTCTAATAGTCATGAGCATTTGATTTGTGGTTTTATTCATTTGCATTTATTAATAATGGCTTGTTGAGAAGAGTGCATGCGACTTTTGTTCATTAGGATCAACATATTTTTTTTTTAAATTTGCTTTCAAGTCAGTTGGCCACCATGGCATTAACAACACCATATGCTGCTGTCAGGCAGACATAAAGAATTTTCTGGGTTCTCTATTCTGTACATGATTGTGCATGGTTTTCTATACTTGCACAGATACCACATTGTCTATTCGATATGAAATTATTGTAATAAAAGCAGTTTGATCTCCCACTCATGGTGCCCTTCTTTAACCTCATCTATATTTCCATATATTAAACAATAATACCAACATGTTTATTTTTAAAAGAATAAAATTAGGCTGTAATTTTGGTTGTAATTCCCTCAAATTTGTAAGGAACTGAAAATATTTATGATAGTAACTTTTATACATTTCCTTCCATTTATATCCACCTCTTTTTAATTCATCTCAGAATTCATTTCAGTAGTAGATTGTATCTGTGGGAATGATAATTATGTATTAAAGCTAACATATGTATTAAAGTTAATATATACTACTATGTAAAATTTTTTTATTTATTTGGAGATTGAAGTCAAGTTCTCTCACTAGTTAAGGACATGCTCTGTCCTAAGCTGAGCTTTCTTTCCCTGGTGTTTTTCTGAGTGATCTAGTTGTGCTACCTGAATATAAAAACAATGCTATTGTGACCACATAATCCTTATATATTTTATGTTTTTCCTATTGCACTAGTTAGAAGCTACATTATTGAGTAGAAATAATGAATGAGGAATAACTGTGACATTTCTGATATTACTGGGAAAACATCACATATTTCATTCTCTGATAAGATTCATTTGTGAACTTATAGACATTAATTTTACAGTTTAAGGACTTATTTCCTGTTCTCCACCAGTAATTTCCATGCGAATATTTTTTTTCATTTTTCTTTAATAAGAAATTTTCTACTCACTCCACATACTATCCACAAACCCTGCCACCTCCCTCCTCTCACTCCCCAGCCCTCTTTCCCAAGCCACCCTGCAACCCCACATCCCCCAAATCGAGGTCTCCCATGGAGAGTCAGCAGAGCCCAGCACACTGAGCCTAGGCAGGTCCAAGCCCCTTCCCACTGCACCAGGACTGTGCAAGGTGTCACACCATAGGCACTGGATTCCAGAAGCCTGCTCATAAACCAGGGACAGGTCCTGATCCCCCTGCCATGGTGCCCCCCAAACAGTTTGAGACAAACAACTGTCTTCCATATCCAGAGGGCCTAGTCCAGTCCCATGAGGGCTCCACAGCCACCAGTCTACAGTTCATGGGCTTCCACTAGTGTGGCCATCATGACCTCGATATCCTTCCCTGCAGTATCTCTCCTCTCTCTCATCAACTGGATTCCCGGAGCTCAGTCTGGTGCCTGGCTGTGGATCTCTGTATCTGCCTCCATCTCTCACTGGACAAAGGCTCTATGATGACAACTAGGTTATTTGCTAGGCTGGTCACCAGAGTAGACTGGTACAGGCACCCTCTGGACCACTGCCAGCAAACCAAGGTGGGGTCAACCTTGTGGATTCCTGAGAGCCTCCCCAGCAACCTGCCTCTTCCTATTCCCATGATGTCCTCATCTATCATGGTATCTTCCTCCCTGCCCTCCCATTCTGTCCTTGTTCCTGCTTGACCCTCCCATTTCCCTATGTTCTCTTCCCCCATTCCTCACCCTCTCCCACCCCCGCCCCCAGTTCACTTATGTAGATCTCATCCACTTCTCCTTCAGAGGATCATCCATGTGTCCCTCCTAGGGTCTTTTCCTGTTAGCTAGTCTCTCTGGAGTTGTGGGTTGATTTCTGGCCATCCCTTCCCTCCCATTTAGTATCCACTTATGAATGAGTACATGCTATGTTTGTCCTTCTGAGTCTGGGTTACCTCACTCAAGATGATATTTTCTAGATCCATTCATTTGCCTGCAAATTTCATGATATCATTTTTTTTTTTACTGCTGAGTAGTACTCCATTGTGTATATATGTGCCATATTTTCTTTATCCATTCTTCAGTTGAGGGGCATCTAGGTTGTTTCCAGGTTCTTGCGATTACAAATAATGCTGCTATGAACATAGTTGAGCATGTGTCCTTGTAAGATTGAGCATTCCTTGGGTATATGCCCAAGAATGGTATAACTGGGTCTTGAGGAAGACTTATTTCCAATTTTCTGAGAAACCACCATACTGATTTCAGTGTTTTTGATCTTAGCCATTCTGACAGGTGTAAGATGGTATCTCAGAGTTGTTTTGATTTGCATTTCCCTGATGACTAAGGATGTTGAGCAATTCCTTAAATGCCTTTCAGCCATTTGAGATTCTTCTGTTGAGAATTCTCTGTTAAGCTCTGTAGCCCATTTTTTAATTGGATTGTTCAGTATTTTGATGTCTAGCTTTTTGAGTTCTTTATATATTTTGGAGATCAGCCCTCTGTCAGATGTGGGGTTGGTGAAGATCTTTTCCCATTCTGTAGGCTGTCATTTGGTCTTATTGACCATGTCCTTTGCTCTACAAAAGCTTCTCAGTTTCAGGAGGTCCCAATTTATTAATTGTTGCTCTCGGTGTCTATGCTACTGGTGTTATATTTAGGAGGTGGTCTCCTGTGCCAATTCATTCCAGACTACTTCCTACTTTCTCTTCTATCAAATTGAGTGCAACTGGATTTATGTTGAGGTCTTTGATCCACTTGGACTTGAGTTTTGTGCATGGCGACAGATATGGATCTATTTGCAATCTTCTGCATGTTGATATCCAGTTATGCCAGCACCATTTGTTGAAGATGCTTTTTGTACTATTAATGCCATCATTACTAACCTTTATCTGAGTGCCAAGCTGGTTGAATGACTTGCTTCTAATTAACAGAGTACAGAAGAAATGATGTGCTACAACTTGGATGTGAGAACAACAATATCAATTTTGCTCACTTTTATGACTTGTTCTTTTAGATGTTAGCTACCACAGTGTGACATAGTAAATGAATAGATATGCATGTGAGGAGCCAAGGACTCTAGACAACTTCCAGAGAAGAGACTTACAAAATCCATATGAGCTTGGAGAGGCTCTTTAGTCCTGTGGTATCCTGGGTACCTGCCATGCTATAATCTTACAAGAGACTGAGCTATCTGACTGTGTGATTTCAGCTTCCTGATGACTTGGAGCTGTGTCACATAACAAATGTATCTTATTGTAAGTTGCTAAATTTGGAAGAAATATGTCAGGCAAGTAACAATCACTAATAAATTAAAATTCCTTTCTTTTCTAGATTTGTATGGTATTTAATAATATTAGGCTTCCAATTTCTCTTTTCTAATTTACATCTATTGAATTTATATTCTGAAATATAGACATTGCTAAAGGAATAATACAGAGAGAGTACTGTGGTGGTATTGTGTTCCCCATAACATTGTGCACCTTAATAAACTTATCTGGGGTCAGAGAACAGAACAGCCACTAGACAGACATAGAGGCCAGAAAATGGTGGCACTCACACCTTTAATCCTAGCCTTCTGGAGGCAGAGATCCATCAGGATCTCTGTGACTTTAAAGCTACACTGGAAACAGCCAGGCATGGTGACTCATGCCTTTTATCCAATGAAGTGATAGCAGAAAGGTATATAAGATGTGAAAACCAGGAACTAGGCAAGTTAAGCTTTTAGGCTTTTAGCAGCAGTTCAGCTGAGAGCCATTCCGATGAGCACTCAGAGGCTTCCAGTCGGAGGAAACAGGATTAGCTGAGGAATTGGCAGGATTCATGCTACAGAGTACATTTGATTATATTTTGATTTTCTGAATAGGACTCCATTAGCACAGGAAAGAAGACCAACAGTCTACAAACAAGTTCTCAAGAAATTAAAAATCTTCTGCACAGTAAAGGAAGCTGTCCATTAAATAAATACACAGTAGAAAGAATTGGAGAAGTCTTTGCTAGTTATACATCTGACAGGGGATTAATGTTTATAATATACAAAGAACTCAAGAAAGCAAACATTCCAATTAAAATATGATTACAGAACTAAACAGAAAATTCTGCAAAAAGAAATGTAAGTAACTGGAAACAGGTTTGAAAGCGTTCAATATCCTTAACAATCAGAGAAATGCATACTCAGGTTCTCTCTCACCCCACTCAGAACAACTAACACCAAGAATACCAACAACAACAAACACTGGCATGATAGGGGAAAGAGAACTAGTAAACACTGTAATTAGGAATGTAAATGAGTGCAGCCATTTTGGAAAAACAGTCTGGATGTTTCTCAAAACACTACAAATAAAATTACCATATGACTCAGCCATACCATTTCTAGGCATGTACACAAAGGACTCCATTTCCTGTAACAGTGATACATACCTGCACATCATCCTCATTGCGACTCTGTTCTAGGACATAGCCTGAAAATGGAGGTAGCCTAGATTTTCAACAACTGAGGACAGAAAAATGAAGGTGTGGTACATGTACATAATATAACAGTATTTACTTATAACGAAAAAAAATGAAACATTCAGAGAAATGAATAGAATTGAAATAATCCATTGTGAGGTAACCCAGGTCCCAATTGAAAAACACTGTGTGTTCTTTTTATATAAGTATTCTAGATTCAGCTCTTTACTATGATGTGTTTACGGTGGAGTACTTGAGCAAGCCACAAAACAAGGAAAGGAATAGGGTGAGAGATTACCTTAAAAGAAGAGGAGGTAGTATAAAACATGTTTTTTAAAAAAAGGATTGAAGGAAAATAATGTGGATGAAAATGGTTAGGCAGTGAGGGAGATAGGAGATTAGGGCCTTAGTTGTTGTAAGATTGGGTAGAATTAACCAAGATTTGGGAGTATAAAGAAACTATGAAAACAGTGTATGCCCTTCTAAGCAATGGCAGCTTGATTGTTGTGTATGTGTGCAGTGAGGTGGTAACCAACTGCTCTCTGAACAGAGTCAAGATTCACCCCATGAGTGGTGGTGGTGGTGGTCAGTGTTGGGTACTCTAAGCCTACCTGACAAAGCAAGTGTGAGGAGGTAGCAGGTCCATGAGGGAAATATTTCTGATGGTTAACTGAACTGATATAGCAGCAAGTTGCCTTCTAAATACCTATGCCCCAGGCCGGCATGAATCTAAGAAGACCCTCTTGACAAGAACAGTGGAGAATGCAAAGACTCATGACTGCATAAGGAGAAGAAAATAAGCCATAGCTGTGTGCCCAGCTCTAAACTAGTTACTTAAATTATTCCTACCAATTCTCAGGGAAGGTTGTAGAGTAAAGGGAGAGAAATTATTAACAGCTGGAAGATAGACACTGAAAAAAACACTTCCCTAGACTAGATACAATCAATGTAATCATTAATTAACACCAACTACACTTACTTGCACTGAGCCCACCTAAGACCAGCCTTATCAACAGTCAGTAGAGGGAGAAGAAGGAACTCACTGGACCCCACCCTTTATCTCTGAAGTATTTGGATATCCCTAGATTATGGGAGAAAGGCAGTCACTGTCTTTAGTTGTTGAGTCTCTGTTGAGTTCACCAAGCTCCAACAGATAGGTCCAAACTCAATCTCATAAGTGGCCCTGATTAATCTTGGTGGGTCAGAAAACAAAATGAGTGTATATGGACAGGAGAGATATTTATGGAGAAGGATAAGGGGAGACCAGGGTGACAGGGAAGTAGAAGGTGAGAATTATCATTACACTAATATAAGCCTCCTAAAAATTGTACATGTAGACTATAAGTGAACAATAAGCCATAGACATGGTGAAAATAAAGATTAATTTATCTTTATGATAGGATAAAAGGTCTGTGCCCTAATGAACATAAGAATAAGACTTTTGCATTTTATATATATGTATATTATTATCTATTATAACATCTTGCATATTATATTTAATACAATATACATTGTTTATACATTACATTCAACATAATATTAATATAACACACACATATATACATACATACATACACACACACATATTTTTTTCTGTAGTTGTATATAAAAGCCTAAAATCTAACATGGTAGACAATAATGGTCCAGATTATGCAGGCTCCATTGGCTTGTGAAAACTGAGGAAAATGGCGGGAAATGAACATAATTTTTCTTTTCTGGTGCTCTAAGAAATGATGGCATACCTTCTTTCTGTACTTAAAGCAAAGAAACATGGTTTGAAGACAAGGAATATATTTCTAATGTGAAAGGGTGTTTCTCAACTAATTTGCTACTTGACATTTGAAATGCCATTTAATGTTTCCTTTACAAGTGAATCTATGACTTGAGCTGACCGAGTCTATGTAATCAAGACGATGGTTCACCTTTATCTAATCCAGGTTGCTTCATGGGGGTTAGTTTAGTTTCCTAAGCAAGAGAGTTTATTTCTCATAGATTGTTACCTTATATTGTACATTCTTGTGCCATGGAGTTGTAAGGAATTTAATACATATTTGCTGACATATAAACAATACAAATGAGAAAATATGAGTGATTAGGAATAAATATTATCTGACTGATATCATTAATGTTAAAGTAAATAAAATAAGCACCTCTTGAGCTTGGATGCCAAAGCTTCAGGTTTGTAGTTGGAATCTAAGCCAAGGCTTTATAGCATGCTGGACAGCTATTTTGCTGTTGAGCTTCATCCTTTGACCTTGGATTTTGGATAAACAGGGTCATTATGTAGCCCCAGTCAACCTGGAACTAACAACCTCCTGCCCCAGCTAATAAAATGTGGAGATTATAAAATATACCAGTACAAATTCGGTTTTCATTGAAAAAGGAATACATTGTTTTTCCCATTTGAGAGGCTTAATATCTCAGGATACACTGAGCAGAGCTAGAGACATTCTTAAGTTACCTAATTTTAAAGATAAAGTTATTCAAGGTTCCTAATTATTTTTGTTACAAAACAAAAATTTCAGATATTAAAAGGTTTAAATGCCAACTTTCCAATTAAGAAAATAACAACATTACTATTTACCGTTTGCCTAGGACTTCGTATATAAGGTCAGAAATTGCAATACTTTTTAATCCTACGTTTTGCATATTCTTTATAGGGTAAGCACATAAACACACACAGAGAGACAGGGAGACAGAAAGACAGATAGAGACAGAGACAGACAGAGAGACAGAGAATAAAGTGGACCCCATCAACCACAACAAAAAACTTAAAATAAGAATGAATGGTGAGAATACATCATTGCTTAAAAAAGAATTCAAACTGATATGGAAAGAATGCCCAGTCTTTCTAGCAAAAAGGAAGATGAAAATCAAGATAGCCATTACCTTTTTCTAGAAAGGATGCAGAATTTCTGCCATGCAGTGTATATAGCTACAGAAGAAAGAGTATATGTATCATTATTTAAATGAATTAGACTGGACAATGTGATCTGTATTTCAAAGTGTTACAGTTTTTCTTTCTCTCTTTTTTTAAAAGAAAGAAACATAATTTCTTTATTGATTCTTTGGGAATTTCACATAATGTACCCTAATTCAGCTCTCTTCCTGATCTTCCTATATCCTCCCCTCACCCCTGCAGCACCCCCCTGAAAAGAAAATTAAAACAAAGCAAACAAACAAAAACAAGAACAAAACAAACTAAAGAAAAACCCTTTCCAATTCCCCTTCTTTCCTGCCTCTCCAACACCTCTTCCTTCATCACAGGGGCACTGGGAGTGGTGTGCCATGTAACATACCCTTTTGTTCAATCAGCAATTTCTCTTCTGCATGGATACATAAACCAAGTTATTCATTTCATTTCCCCATTCTTCACAGTATCCCCAAACTAGACTTTTTTTTTTTTTTTGGTCAATGAAATTCTACCTCAATTTTAGCATCACAAAAAGAAACAGTACAGATCATTCAAAAGCATAAGCATCATGAGAGGTAATAATTATTGTAGCAAGATGTTTTGTTTTGAAGGAAAATGTAGAGAGTGTCGTATATAATTCTTAGAGTCTGTAAATGTGGCTATGAACCTCTAGCATACCGCTTTCTCATCAACAGAATGAAGTCGGTTTCCTTTCACGGACACCAAGTCTGAATCTGTAGCTTGCTTTCATTCAGAGAATCCAGGAAGTTAATGCTATAAGCTTTGTCCTTAAGAAATATGGCAGCTCATACCGCATCTCCGAAGCTTAAGCTATCAAGGAAGAAGATTCAAATGACTAAGTGATAGGAAATCAGTCAGCTTCTGTTTGTGGTGGTCATGAAACATTGCCAAGAGAAAATGAAGGAATGATTTTATTTTCACTTTCAATTAGATTTTTCACTGTCTTGGTAGTTTTCAAGATGAAAACAGTTCTCACGAGTTTTCCACATAGCAAAATTTTCTCAGGAGGCCTTACGAGAGAAAATAAAAATCTATAGCCTTTAATCTCAGCACTCAGATGGCAGAAGTAAGTAGACCTCTGCGAGTCTGAGGCCAGCCTCATCTACAGAGTGAGATTCAGGACAGTCAGGACTACAAAACACAGAGAATTCCTGCCTT